>APFE031615593.1:0-17551 GCA_000404065.3 Pinus taeda
GCATGGTCCAGTTTAGACTATTGGGCCATCCATCAAGTATGATTAGCAGCAGTATTTGTAGAGTCTGATACTGCCCAAAAGATAGTAGTGGAATTTTGACTAGCCACTTTCCTGGTCTTTAGTTTGGGGTTCATTTTCACTTTTTTCTTGACCATTTGATTTTCTTGCCTTTTGATTATTCTTTTAAGGCATACCCTCTTTTCATTTTTTAATTTTCATAGCATGTACACAAAATATGGAACCTTTGCAGCCTGCAATGATGAACATATTTAGCCCTTCCGCTGTCAATCATGAAAGATGAAACATATTGGTATAGGATCCTAACACATGCAAAGCCTTGAGGAGAAAGGCAAGGGTTAGAGACTTGGTGATTGAGAGGGATAATGAATTACCTCTCAACACGCAACCCTAGAAGAAGCATCAGAAGAAGTCTCAAATATATGTGGAGAAGCCACAATTAGAGAACTAGAGAGGAGACTAAGTGGAGAGATCCACTCAAGCAGAGAAGAAGAAACCTTGGAAAGTTTTGGAGCAGCCACAATTGGAGAAACTGAGAGGAGACCAAGTGGAGACATCCACTCAAGAAGAGACCTCCAGTAGGGGAAATTTCGAGGCAAGTGGGTAGAGGGAGCACATTCAACCATACCTCCAGGTGAGAGGTGGGGATATGTGAAGTAATAGTCCCAAGCGGGTAGAATTTTGGGCAAGGTCCATTGAGAGGTCTTGTCTCATGGACCAATGGGAGCCTATAGTAGAGAGTAGTAGGATGGATCAACGACAGTTGATGCAGTCAAATATAAGAGCGACAAAGGCAGAGGCTAGCAGATGTCATATAGTGGGGAGCGCAGAGTAGATTTGACAGCAATGAAGATGGCACAGAGGCAGACTCAACAAAAGGGAAAAGTTTTCAGTTGATAGAGGTAGAGCTAGGAGCAGTTAGAGACTTTGGTGACAGATGCATCACACTGGTTCAGGTTGGATTCTTTTTCAGTTTTAGAAGTTGTAGCGGCAACAACACTAGAGAGAAAGTGTTGCATGAAAAACATTCCAAAGGTACCAAATTTGGATAGATTTGAATTCCTCTTCTTTTTTAGAGGGCATGTTGAAATTTGCAACAAGAAAAGTTAAAAATAACATATAAAAATTCTAATTTAATTTGTCATTGAATTAAATAGAGAATTAAATTGTAATTCTATTCTCATAGCAACTTGTAATAGTTAATTAAGTTTGATTGACTTAGGAAATTCAAGTTGGAAGGCCATCTATAGTCATGTAGAGTGATCCCTAAATTTTAGGGGGCTAGGTTGAGTTCTTTTGAGTTGTAATTAGATAACTTAGTCTAACTGAGTTATAGTCAGTTAAACTAGTTCTAACTGTTGGAGGAACTAGTAGGAGTCTAGTAGTGAGGAAGTGCACTAGTGCATCATCAATGCCACACTAGCTAGCTGAAGATTCACTCATAAATAACTCGTGCATGTCAGTTCAGAGGAAGACACATTTGAGATTAGAGTTCAAGGACAATCTACTATCATTTGTATAGTTTTCTGAGTTGTACAGATGGTGCATGCAATCCATTGAGGGCCTATGTTTGGATTGCACAGTTATGGAAAGGGAATTTCGAGATTAAATAGAGGCTAATTCCCTTAGGGATTGCGCAAGGAAGTAGGGGCTTGGAAGGCTAGTAAATTGGCTAAGTGTTAGCTAGAGTCAGCCTAGGAAATAAAGAGTTAGATTGCATTATTATAGGATTTTTTCTTGAAAAAGCATCATATTTTCTTCTCAGATCTTCTAGTTAATGCAATATAGATAGTCATGGGGTTTTAGTAGTTTCTTTCCATAGGGAAAGATTGTGTTATGTGTGATTGATATTCTTCCTTTTCTGTTGATTGTTTTCATCGATAAATTTTAGTTTCCGTTGAAGAGTAGAGTAGATTGTTGTCTTGTGTTTTAGTATATCACATAAGTTGTTGAATCTATAGTAAAAATATGCATGGTATCGAAGCTGAATAGAAGAGGAGATTTCAAGTTTGTTGTGTAGACGGGAATCGAATTTGCAAGTTCATACTTTATAGTAGCAATATTTCATTCTACGGTTTGCAGCCTGAGTATGATTTAGAGGGAAGCTCAAATTACATATCTTGGAAGGATAGGACGGAGGAAGTGCTAGAATACAATGACCTCAAGGAATCCATAGATCATGACATTCCTAAGCCTCCAGCATTAGATGCTAAAGATCTAGTTGAATGGAGAAAGTATGTTGGAAACTTGAGAATAATTATCCTAGAAGGAGTTTGAGACCACGTTGTCTCGAGTCTCCATGGTAAGGATACTCCATTCTCAATGTGGAAGGCATTAGCAAACCTGTTTAAAAATAGTAGTGACCATAGGAAGTTGGCACTAAAGGACAAACTCAAAGATATCAATATGGAGAAAGAAAACTTAATTCTAAATTACTTAACCAAGTTCACCCATTGTCGGGATGAGCTTGGAAGTGTCAGTATTACTATTTCCAAAGATGATATGGTGAGCCTATCTCTTCTAGGACTTCCCAAGAGCTGACATAGTTACTAGGAATCTGTAAATTGGAGGGATAAGCTACCATATTGGGAGCAATGTGGTTGAATTTGGTACAGGATGATATTCAGCGGAACATCAGAGATGGGACCTCTTCCAAAGAAGTGGAAGAGGACTTTGAATTACTTAAAAAATAAAGGAAATCCAAGGGAAATAAGTCCCAAGGTGAGGTGGGAGGAAAGAAGGACTTGTCGAAAGTAAAGTGTTTTCATCGTCATGAGTACGGGCACTATGCCACAAATTTCCCACAGAGGAAAGCAAGCAAGAAGGAGTCTGCAGTTGTAGCAAAAGGTGAATCTCTAGCTTCATAATTTGAACTTGATTTCACTCTCATTGCATGCATGGCCAACACTGTAATGGGAAGCATGTGGTACCTTGACAACGGTGCCTCGTTCCATATGATAGGGAATAGAGATCTCTTTAGTGATTTTGAGGAGAAAGACCTCAAGAAAAGCATAGAGTGTAGAGATGATGGGACGTATAGCACTATCGAGATCGGTACAATTACCTTTCAAAGAGAGTCTATCTACCCTCTCAGAATCACAGATGTGATGTATGTTCCAGGACTAAAGAATAATCTTATTTCTATCACGGTATTAGAAGACCGTGGATATGATGTGATTTTTAGTAAGGGGAAGGTTTTCCTTAGAAACATCACCACGGGACAGGTGAAGCAGATTGGTGTGCTTGTCAAGAACCTATATGCTCTCAAGGTTGAAGATGCATGCAAAGCCTTAAGGATTAATGCAAAGGTTAGAGACTTGATGGTTAAGAGGGAAAATGAATTACCCCTCAACATGCATCCCAGAGGAAACCTCAAAAGCAGTCTCAAAAATTTGTGGAGAAGCCACAATTAGAGAACCAGAGAGGAGACCTAGTGGAGAGATCCACTCAAGCATAGAAGAAGCAACCTCAGAAGAAACCTCAAAAGTTATGGAGCAACCAAAATTGGAGAACCAGAGAGGAGACCGAATGGAGACATCCACTAAAGAAAAGACCTCCAATAGGTCGAAATTTTGTGACAAATTGCCAAGGGGAGCACATGCAACCATACCTCTAGGTGAGAGGTGGGGTGATGTGAAGTAATAGTCCCAAGAGTGTAGAAATTTGGGCAGGGTCCATTGAGAGGTTTTGTCTCATGGATCAATGGGATCCCACAGTACACAATAGCAAGATGGATCAGTGGCGGTTGATGTGGTTAGATATAAGATTAACAGAAGTAGTGGCTAGCAATAGTTAGATACTAGGGAGCACATAGTAGAGTTGAAAACAGTGCAGATGGCACAGAGGCAGAGTCAACAGAAGAGTAGATTTTTCAGTCGACAGAGGTAGAGCTAGTAGAATTCAGAGACTCTGGTGAAAGATGCATCATACTGATTCAAGTTGGATGTTTATTTAGTTTCAGAAGTTGCAATAGCAACAACACTAGAGAGAAGTGTTGCATGTAGACCATTCCTAAGGTACAATATCTTGATAGAGTTGAATTCCTTTCTTATTGAGAGGGAGTGTTGAAATTTGCAACAAGAAATGTTAAAAATAACATCTAAATATTCTAATTTAATTTTCCTTGAATTAAATTGAGAATTAAATTGTAATTCTATTCTCATAGCAACTTTTAATAGTTAATTAAGTAAAATTGACTTAATTGACTTAGGAAATTCGAGTTGGAAGTCCATATAGATTCATGTAGAGTGATCCCTAAATTTTACAGGCCTAGGTTAAGTTCTTTTGAGTTGTAATTAGATAATTCAGTGTAACTGAGTTATAATCAGTTAAACTAATTCTAACTATTGGAGGAACTAGTAGGAGTCTAGTACTAGTGCATCCGCAGTGCCACACCAGTTAATTGAAGATTCACTCATAAATAACTCATGCATGTCAGTTAAGAGAAAGACGCATTTGAGATTAGAGTTCAAGGATAGTGTACTAACTGTTGTATAATTTTCCGAGTTGTACAGATGGTGTATGAAACAATTGAGGACCTGTGTTTGGATTGTGCAGTTATGGAGAAGGAATTTCCACATTAAATAAAGGATAATTCCCTTAGGTCTTATGCAAGGAAGTAGGGGCCTGGAAGGCTAGTAAATTGGTTAAGTGTTAGCCAGAGTCAGCCTGGGAAGCAAAGAGTTAGATTGTACTAGTGTAGGAATTTTTTGGGTTGAACAAGCATTATATTTTCTTCTCATATCTTTTGTTTAACGCAATATAGATAGCCAGGGTTTTTAGCAGTTGCTTTCCCCATGAAAATATTGTGTTATGTGCGATTGATATTCTTCATTTTCTCTTTATTGTTTTCATTGATCAATTTTATTCCTGCTGAAGAGTAGAGTAGATTGTTGTCTTGTTTTTTAGCATATCACATAAGTTGTTGAATATACAGTAAAAATCTACAAATATGTATTGAATAGTCCAATTCTTTCCATTCCAATAGGTGGTGTTGATGTCATATTAGGAGTCCAATGGTTACAATCTTTGGGGACACTAATTTTTAATTTTCAAGAACTTTACTTGAAATTTTCTTGGGAAGGAAAGGAAATTGAATTAAGGGGAATCGCAGGGAAACTGGAGAATATAACCATCTCTAATGGCATGAAAAATATTTTGAAGAAAGAACAATGAGGCATAATTGCACAATTATTCTCAGTAGATGTTCACACATCGAAATCATCCATTTCTTCAGATCTCCAAAGAATATTGGACAATCATTTAAAGGTATTTGAGACTCCCAAAGGCGCCCCACATATTCGTGATCGTGATCATACTATTCACTTGATTCCAGGAATAATTCTGCCAAACATAAGGCCTTACAAATATCCCTATTCCCAAAAGAGTGAAATTGAACGTATGGTTGCATAAATGTTAGAGGCTAGTATAATTCAACCTAGCTAAAGTTCTTTCTTTGCTCCAACAGTATTGGTGCACAAGAAGGATGGATCATGGTGTATGTGTCTAGATTATAGGAAGATCAACATGTTCACTATTAAAGATAAATTTCCCTTTCCTGTCATTGATGAATTGTTGGATAAATTACATGGAGAAATTTAGTTCACCAAGCTAGATATTTGCTCAAGATATCATCAAATTAAAATGAAGACTGAAGACATTCTTAAAACAACATTTGAAACTCGTGAAGGTCATTATGATTTTTTGTTCATGCCTTTTGGCCTTGCTAATGCTCCCTTCACATTTCAAGGTTTAATGAGTTCCATTTTTCAAATCCTTCCTTAGAAATTTTATGTTAGTATCTTTTGATGATATACTAGTCTACAACAAGTCTTGGAAGGATCATGTTCAACATGTTGAGAGGGTGCTCAAACTATTGGAGGAGAAACAATTATATGAAAAACCCACCAAATGTTTCTTTGGAGTAGAGGAGGTGGAATATTTGGGTCATATTGTATCTCATGAGGGTGTTAAGGTGTACCCTAATAAAATTAAAGCCAATAAGGAATGGAAAATCCCCACAACCCTAGAGCCTCTTCAAGGATTTCTCAGGTTGACAGGGTATTATCACAAGTTTGTTAAGGATTATGGGAGAATAACAAAATCTCTAACAACATTACTCAAGAAAGATGCATTTTCTTCATCTTCAGAAGCAACTAAGGGCTTTGAACATCGTAAAGAGGCAATGTGCCAAGCATTAGTCTTAGCTACACCATACTTCGGAAATACCTTTACTATGGAATGTGATGCCTCAAGAAATGGATTCGGTGTTGTTTTAATGTAAGAAGGAAGACCCATTTATTTTGAAAGTCATCCAATCAAGGGAAAGTATTTACACAAACCTATTTATGAGAAGGAAATATTGGCAATACTACATGTACTAAAGCAATGACTAACTTACCTAATGGGAAGACACTTCAAGGTAAAAATAGATCATTATAGTCTTAAATACTTTTTGGAACAAAGATTATATTCAGAAGAGCAAAAAAAATGGGTCACAAAGATGTTGGGTTATGAACTTGAAATCACCTACAAAAAGGTGAAGCAAAATGTTATTGTAGATGCACTCTCAAGAAAGGATGATGATGTGGAAGCATGCTCTGTGCTATTTCTATTATCCAACATGATTGGATAACTAAAGCAAGGAATGAATGGAAGAATGACAAAGAGGTGTGGACAATCATTTAAAATTTGCAACAAGATCCTAATACATCTCATACATTTATCTGGAAAAATGATTCATTATGGTACAAAGGTCACTTATATCTATGTATGAATTCTCAACTCAGGCAAAAGATTCTTTTTGAATTACAAACCTCCCCCTTAGGAGGGTGCTCATGATTTTTAAAAACTTACCACATGGTCAAGAAGGAATTTTTTTGGGATGGCCTTAAATTTGATATTCAAAAGTTTGTGGCAAAATGTTTGGTTTCCCAACAAAATAAAGTTGAGATAATTAATACCCTAGGTCTGTTACAACCTTTACCCATTCCAAGTCAGTTTTGGGAGGAGGTCTCAATGGATTTTATCATAGGCTTACCCAAGTATGAAGAAAAGAGTGTCATCATGGTGGTAGTTGATAGACTTACCAAGTATGCACACTTTTGTGCATTATCTTATTTTTTAAAGCTAGTACAATTGTCACTACATTTATGGAAACGATTCAAAAGCTACATGGAAACCCAAAGATTATTGTAAGTGACAGAGATCCTATTTTCATTGAAAATTTTTGGACAAAATTATTTTCTTGTCTTGGTACTCAATTAGCTCATAGCTCATCTTATCATCCTCAATCTGACAAGAAAACTGAAATAGTGAACAAATGTTTGGAAGGATATCTTCATTGCTTTGTATCTGATAGAAAAACACAAATGGTTAAAGTGGTTACCTCTAGCTGAATGGTGGTATAACACTTCCTTCCATACTGCAACAAAAATGACTCCATTTATGGCACTTTATGGATATTATCCATCGCCCATCACAACATCTTTAAGAGAAAATTCTAAGGTTCAAATGGTGGAAAATCACATTGAGCATCAACAACAAGTTCTCTAACTCTTAAAGGATAATCTCACTCTGGTGCAGAATCGAATGGAACAACAAGAAAATCAACTTCTCAGTGAAATAAGTTTTGATATAGGCGTCTGGGTATTTTTACGGCTACAACAATACAAACAAATTTCCCTCAAGCAAGCTAAGAATGATAATAAATTATCACCCAAGTACTATGGTCCTTACAAGGTGTTACAAAAGATTGGTACTATGGCATACAAATTAGAGTTTCCTACATCTTCTTGAGTACATCCAATTTTCCATGTTTCATGCTTAAAGATGGTTATCAGTGACAAGCTCTTCGTTCAAACAATCTTGCCAGAACTTGACGAATAAGGAAAAATCATATTGGAGCCTAAAGCAGTCATGGAAACAAGAACCCGACAACTGTGAAATCATTCAATTTCATAGTATCTCGTTAAGTGGAAGAACTTACCTGTTGAAGATTCCACATGGGAGGGTGAGAATTTTATATAGATGCATCCATAACTAATCAAGCATTGAGGACAACACTTTTTTTTGAAGGAGAGGGTCATGTTAGGTCCCTATAATACTAGTGTATCCGCCTTATTGTTATTGTTAGTGTATCCCCCTTATTGTTATTGTTAATGTAACCCCCATATTGTTATTGTTGTGTCCCATAGAAGCCCACTATTGTTATTGTCATGCCCTTACATTATTATTGTTATGTAGGCTATGATTATATTATGACCCCTTAGACTCCTATATATAGAAAGGAGGTCTTTTCATTTGTATCATCCAAGAATTGTTCATTTATGTAGTTCAAAGGAGGTTGCACCTTTGAAGAGGCTAATTTTTAAGTCGATGATCTATATTTTCTTCTATTTTGTGAGCTAGTTGCATAACACTTAGTTCCAGAAGGAATATTTTGTTGGAATATTCTAGAGAATATTCTTTTGATGTTGTGAGGAATATAAAAGATTCTCTTAAGGCCCATAATTGACAGTGTTAAAATGGGGTCAACTTTATACTCATTTTAACTAGAGGTTTACAAGGATCACAATGGTGCAGTCAATTTTTTTCATATGAGTAGCAATTTTCGAGGGTCATGGTACAAACTTGCCTTCTTCATTAATTGTTAGGCACTAAGATCAAGACAATAATGTGATTTTCATAATTTGGTCATGTTTATAGTAAAAAGGATCAGGAGGACAAGACAAACTTGTTGGTGCCATGATTGTTGTGATTTTAACAGTTGAATTTCAAGTCACATCGAGGATGGAGGTATAATGATGTATTTTTTCATGTACTTTCCTTTCTTTTTGTTGAGATGAATGAAGCAAGCTCCCCACTATTGAAGATGGGCCCAAAGACGTAGTCCACATTAGACGAACTATATTATCAAAATTTTGTGTGCCATTTGTCTTTATTGCCTCCTTTATGTTGCTTCTTCATCATATTTGCATACATGGTTTTTACGTGCTCTTTCATGCAATTTTGTTAATATCAGCTGAAGAAAATATCCTGGATAATTTCGGTAAATCAGAGATTCCAGATCATTTTAATCCTTCATTATCTAGTTATACAACTTTTTTTGTATAAAAAAATTGCTTACCAAGGGCTTAGATTGATATAGAATCCCTAACTTGTTCTGCAATACCTTTGTTGTAAATTCTTCTTAAACATTCAGTAATATTGAATTTGAGAGAAAAAATCATATTTTTCTCTTTTCCTTTTGGTCCAATTTGGTCCACTCTTCGATTAACATCCCTATTGGTATTGTACCTAGATCTAAAGTGATCCACTAAAACATGTCCACCAACAAATTTTGTATTTTGATATTTTAAAAATCAAAACTCTTCTCATGAATTTATTGATATCTATCTTTGAACTACTCATTATTTATGTTCACCACAAGAATCAATTTTGTATATATCCCACTATAACAAGGTCTACCACAAGGCCGAGAAAAACCCTTAGCCACAAAAGCATCCCCTTGAAGCAAAAACTGCTCTGATACCAAATGTAGGTTTTAACCATATACAATTAGTTGTTGCAAAAAGATTCTTAATAAAATAGAAAATAATACAATCAGTGTTCCTTAATCGAAACTATAAAACCATGGGATAAACTACCATGCACCAAAAATCGCTAAATGCAAAACTCATGTGTTTAAAACTCCTAAAACTAATGCAAAATAAAAACTGCCAAAAAAATTATTTTCAAGGACACTACCTTTGGAGCCGCACACAAGGGAGCTTCCACCCCCCTGTGACCCCCTTGTTGTTCCTAATGCAACATAGATTGAATGGAGATAGTCATGCAAATAATATAACACATACCCAACATAAACACGACCACTCTATACTTGATCAAGGATATATATAACTTCAAGAACTTTGTGGGGAAACACATACTATATGGAAGTCAAAATGTCATGCACATCAAATTCCCTTGATACTTCAATTTTCTAGTATGGTTGATGACACCCTTGGCATGTAATATAAGTCAACTATTTGAGATGAGCATTAGTACATTACACAAATGGTAGGCCAAACTTGCCTAAGGGGGAGTCTACATTGCCACCATTTAAAACACCAAAAGGTATGGAAGACTTGAAGAAAAGAATAAAGTCATATATTACTAGTTTTAGTACAATGATGAAAGATGGAGGGGAAGAATATTGGCTTCTAATGATAACATATCTTGAAAATGTTTTGAAGGCTTTAGATGTGCCTTTAGTTAACTAGGCAAGGCCAAGAGGTTCTTTTTGGCAAAAGGAAAGACAACATCAACAATGATACTCAATAATGAACTCATTTCATGGATGATTACCTAAATCAAAGATTCCCTACTATTGAGGAAATATATGTGGGTCCTTGTTGTAAAAGGCCCAAAGAAGAAATTGATATATGAAAAGATGTGAATAAAGATCACATATTCATTGTACAACCAAGAGATAATAAAATTATATGGTTAGGAAATGCATGAAGTGTTGTCTATGAAGGTATAAATGATATTAAGAGATGTTAGGTTCTAGTTCGATGGTGGAAAGGCAATGGAGGACATAAGGCTCAAACAAAAGCACTAAAGAGTTGACACTTGGAAGATATAAAGATGACATCATTGATGTAGATAGCGTCACATTGGCATGGAAACTATGAGAAAATGAAAAGGAAGATAAAGTAAAAATAAATGAAAAGGGACAATCAAAACTAAGATATATAAACAATAAGCCCATTAGGCATAGAATAGACAATGACAGATTGTATTATTAAGGCACTTATTAAATGAAGGTCACAGGTTCAATACCACAAGTTTCTAACCAACAAATAAAAAATGAGATTTTCTTGGTAGTGTTTAAAGAAATATAATGAGTTTTTTGTTAATGATATATGATGTGGGTTTTTAAGAGAAATTTATTGATATTATATGATGAATATGCCTTGGACTGTTATGCTACTAGGCAAATATTTTGTAATAATATGCTATAGTTATCTAATGATAAATAACATATTCAAATAGATTCATTCTTGACTTGTTTAGGATATATCTTTTTGTTATTACCTCATTGAGCCCAAACACTTCCATAGCAAATTACATTCAAAATCAAGCCTGGCCTTTGTAGGTTTTCGATTACTATGTTTTCATATTTAGTTAAAATACCTTATACTTCTTGAACCCTTTGAATGTTTGGAAGTTTTACCTTATTTTCCTTTTTTAAATCTAGATTCCAAACTCTCTTTTAACTTGGTTAAACATTTCCTTTTCTTTCACTTCCAAATCATGCCCAATTTTCAAATCAATCCCTCCATTCCTTTGTTGAAGATGTGCTTATTTTAATTTTTAGATTAAGCCCAATTTCAAGTCCTTGATCCATTTGTTCAAGCTTTGCTTATTTTTGTTTTTAAAATAAACTCACTCTCTCCCAATAAAGCTCTCACCAACTCAAATAAAACTCTCACCAACATGTTCCAACTTTTTGCTTGTCCCAATTTGTAATTTGAGCCCTCATTTACCTTACTTCCTACCAAATCTCTAAATTGCAATTAAGCCCTTTCTGCCAATGTGTAAAAATCAATAATCACACTTCTAAAATGAATAATCACACATTTAAAAATCTATAACCACATTTTAAAAACTTAATTTAAATTTAAATTTTCAATAAAATGTTAAAGTTTTGAAATCCTTTAAAACAATAAAATTAGTTTTTTAAAACTTAATTTAAATTTAAATTTTCAATAAAATTGTAAAGCTTTGAAACTTTTGAAATAATAAAATGACTTTTAGTTTGATTGTGAATTTTTGTTTGTTTTTTCTATGTGAATAGATAATTCGTTGGATTAATCTGGGCAAGGACCAAGGAACAAGATCAAACTAATGGGTTTCCACTATAACACTAAGAAAATACCTAAGAGCTCGTAACCTAGATATATTGAGAATTTAAATGATTATTATAAACGGAAAAACTGATCTAACATCTTGAAAAACCCCTAAAAATTAAGATATGGTATGTGAGTTGATTATTCAATTGTATAAAGAAAGATTAATCATTCCTTTTTATTGATGAATAAAAAACCCAAAAAACATTAATATTGTATAGAATACACAAACTCAAAATTGCAATTCCAACTAATTATAATATTTTAGACAATATTAAAATTATAAAAAGCTCATTATAATAATATATTAATATTTAATAACATTTTTAAAATAAAATAAAATAATAAATATAAAAAACAGTACTTACTATAATATTATAAATATTAATATTTATTAGGTTATCATGATACTTACAGATTGGCGTATTCTAACTTATAAATTGCCTTAAAATTTTTAAATATTAAATAAGATGGAAGTTTCCTACTCATTTTGGAAAAACATTTTTTTTTAATTATTTCTCCCATCATAACGAGATAAAAAATCAACTCAAACCAAAAACCGAACATTTAAAAGCGACTCCAACTCACCTATCAAAACAACAGATGAATGTATGTTCCACAAATAAAGAGAAATCATGTTTATGACGCGCTATCAAAATATTTAATCACCTATTTTTAGTAAGGGAAAAGTATACATTAGGCAAACCACAACAAGACAGGCGAAAAAATCACAAAACCGGTAATGAACCTAAATTCTTCCGTGTGGATGCTGGCCCTTATCTCCAGGATCAAGAAATGGAAATTTAACACACAACAAGAGCAAATATGGCAGAGAAATTCTCTAGCTGCCACAATTTTTGATATAAAAAAGGGTTCCGCAACTATGTAAATATTCATTGAAAAGTTGTTCAGATTTTGTAGCAGAGTCCATGATGGCATCCGTCATAGGCATAATATTCATCATCTTTTGTTACAGCTCCATTCGAGGTTACTCAGAAATAATTTTGCTTTTCAGAGAATTATTAGTATTACTTTACCTGGTTTTGTGATGAGTTCAATTTAAGATCAGTGGCAATGGGAAGATCAATCATAATGTTATATTTTTGGATAGAAGAATGTTTTGCTTACTAATTATTTGCCAAAATTATAGCTGATAATAATTTGTAGTAACCAACATCAATCATAATGCTAAATTTTTAAATGGAAGAATGATTTACTTACTAACGATCAATGATGAAATTAGAAGAATGATCTATCCACTAATTATTTATTTATTTGCAGGAGCTACTGCGGATACTCTATTTGCAGTAACCAACAATTGCTCATACACCATCTGGGCCGCCAGTAACCTTCCAAACGATGGGCAGGAGATTAAGAGCGGGCAGACATGGAATTTAACTCTTCCCGCTGCTATAACCAGTCCGCCGCTGAACGGGAGGATCTGGGCAAGAACGAACTGCACATTTAATGAATCGGGAGTGGGGAGTTGCACAACCGGTGACTGCAAGGGGAAGCTCAAGTGCAATGACACGGGCGCAGCCCCTTACACATGGGCGGGTTACCAGGTGTACGGGTATGAACTCACGGATTACTACTATGTGTCGGTCCAGAATGGCTTTAATGTGCCCGTATCCATCGGTCCATTGACTCCCGACGGAAATCCCAAATGCATTACTGTGTCCTGCAAAGACAACATAACCGCTGTTTGCGTGCCAGAGTTGAAGGTGAAGCAAGGTTGCCTGAGCAGCTGCGCGGCTTTTCCTCAGAACGATCTCTTCTGCTGCGCCGGTAATTATAGTAGCAACTGCCCTTCCAATATTTACTCCCGGTTTTTCAAGTCCCAATGCCCCCAGGCCTATTCTTATCCTGAGGACACTGCGGCGCCAATCACCCAATGCCAAAGCGGTAGACCCTACAGAGTACTTTTCTGCCCTTGATTCTCTCTGTATCTATTTTTCTCGTTTGGTCGCACCAAAGTGGTGCGTGCGTGAGATCTCCATACGAGGAAATTTTGATCCAGTAGTATATATAAATAAGTAGTCCTATTGTCAAATAATTAAATAAGTTCTACTGTGAAATTCTCCCATTTCACAGTTCAATCGTATTCCGTTGATTTTCTGTGAATAGCCTGAGCCTCACGTCAAAGGCCAGTGCTAGTCCGTTTGTGGGATGGAAGAAGAAGCTTGTTGATCTTTAATATAGTTATTGTTTTAATGAGAGTAATTTATGAAAGAGTTGTTATTGAGAATGTATTTTGGATTAATCATATTATTGATTTTAAATTAATTTTTGGAAATATTTATTGTTGTTTATTTCGAAGATAAAGATGAAAAAACAGATCTGTCATGAGATATAAATAGCAAAAATGCATAAATCCTATATAAAATACAATTAAACTCTCATTTTACTCCTTCAGTAAATTAGCTAAATTAAAGATTTGTAAAGTAGAAATTCATTAGATTCTCTCAACCATTCATAAATTGGAAGTTCACTTTACACTGTGGAAAGGTATTCTAATAATGGACTCATCTTCAAGGCACATCAATAAAATATATATGTTATTTCTTCTATTTGCTTTTATGAGGATGTACAGGTATTTAAGGTGATTTGCTGAATTTAGATTGAAAATGTTTGTTTTTTTAATATTTTATATATTGGTTGTTTGCGTGGGATAGTTCAAGTGGCTATCGTTGTGGAATGAAGTTTTACCAAACCAGAAATCTTAGATTCGAACCTTATGCTATCTTCCATGGAGCAAGGTAGATACCCTCCATGAAACAAGGTAAATAATAAATATGTAAACTCCAAAATCAAAAAATTCTACTAAACTTACAAAAAAAAATCAAAAAATCACATTAAAAACAACTTCCCATTTTGTATCTCCATAAGAAACAGCATAATGCCCAGGGAAAATTTGATTGAGGGCCTATGTTTGGATTGTGAAATTATGGATAGGAAATTTCCAGATTAAATAGAGGCTAATTCCATTAGGGACTGCACAAGAAAGTATGGGCTTGGAAGGCTAGTAAATTAGCTAAGTGTTGGTGAGAGTCGGCCTAGGAAGTAGAGAGTTAGATTGTACTAATGTAGGAAATTTTTGGGTTGAAAAAGCATTGTATTTTCTTTTCAGATCTTCTCGTTAATAGATAGTCGGGGTTTTTAGCCATTTCTGTCGTTTCTTTCCCTAGTGAAATATTGTGTTATGTGCAATTGGTATTCTTCCTTTTCTACTTAATATTTTCATTGATCAATTTTAGTTTCCGCTAAAGAGTAGAGTAGATTCTTGTCTTGTGTTTTAGCATATCACATAAGCTGTTCAATCTACAGTAAAAATCTACATGGTATTAGAGATGAAGATAGTATAGAAGAGGAGATTTCGAGTTTGTTGTGCAGGTGAAACTTGAATTTGCAAATTCATACTTCATAGAAGCAATATGTCATTCTACAGTTTGCGACTTGAGTATGACTTACAGGGAAGATCAAATTACATAGTTTGGAAGGACAAGATGGAGGCAGTGATGGAAGACAATGGCCTCAAGGAATTCATAGATCATGACATTCCTAAGCCTCCAACATCAGATGCTAAAGATCTGGTTGAATGGAGAAAATGTGTGGGAAAAGCAAGAAGAATTGTCCTGGAAGGAGTTCGAGACCACATTGTCACGATTATCCATATTAGGATACTTGACCAAGTTCACCCATTGTCGGGATGATCTTGGAAGTGTCAGGCCTACTGTTGCCAAAGATGATATGGTGAGCCTAGCTCTTCTAGGACTTCCCAAGAGTTGGTGTAATTATCAAGACTCTATTAATGGGAGGGAGAAGCTACCAGATTGGGAGTGGTTGTGGCCGAATTTGGTACAAGAAGAGATTCAGTGGAATGCCAGAGTTGGGACCTCTTCCAAACAAATGGAAGAGGACTCTGCATTAGTTAGCAAAGAAAGGAAATCCAAGGGAAAGAAGTCCCAAGGTGGGGTGGGTAGAAAGAAGAGGGATTTGTTGCAAGTCAATTGTTTTCATTGTGAGGAGTACGAGCATTATGACATGAGTTTCCCATAGAAGAAAGCAAGCGAGAAGGAGCTTGCAATTGCAGCAGTAGGAGAGGCTCTAGCTTCACAATTCGAACTTGATTTCACACTCATTGCATGCATGGCCAACACTGTAATGGGAAGCGTGTGGTATCTCAACAGTGGTGCCTCATTCCATATGATGGGGAATAGAGATCTCTTAAGTGATTTTGATGAGAAATACCTCAAGCACAACATAGAGTTTGGAGATGATGGGATGTACAGTGCGATTGAGATCTATGCAGTTACCTTTAAGAGGGAGTCTGACTCCCCTCTCAAAACCACAGATGTAATGTATGTTCCATGACTAAAGAAGAATCGTGTTTCTGTCGCGGTATCAAAATATTGTGGCTATGATGTGATTTTTAGTAAGGGAAAGGTTTTCCTTAGACACATTGCCACAAGACAAGTGAAACAAATCAGTGTGCGAGTCAAGAACCTGTATTCTCTCGAGGTCAAAGATGCATGCAAAGCCTTGAGGAGCAAGGCAAGGGTTAGAGACTTGGTGATTGAGAGGGATAATGAATTACCTCTCAACACGCAACCCTAGAAGAAGCATCAGAAGAAGTCTCAAAAATATGTGGAGAAGCCACAATTAGAGAACCAGAGAGGAGACTAAGTGGAGAGATCCACTCAAGCAGAGAAGAAGCAACCTCGGAAAGTTTTGGAGCAGCCAAAATTGGAGAAACTGAGAGGAGACCAAGTGGAGACATCCACTCAAGAAGAGACCTCCAGTAGGGGAATTTTCGAGGCAAGTGGGTAGAGGGAGCACATGCAACCATACCTCCAGGTGAGAGGTGGGGATATGTGAAGTAATAGTCCCAAGCGGGTAGAATTTTGGGCAAGGTCCATTGAGAGGTCTTGTCTCATGGATCAATGGGAGCCCATAGTAGAGAGTAGCAGGATGGATCAACGACAGTTGATGCAGTCAAATATAAGAGTGACAAAGGCAGAGGCTAGCAGATGTCAGATAGTGGGGAGCGCAGAGTAGATTTGACAGCATTGAAGATGGCACAAAGGCAGACTCAACAAAAGGGAAAAGTTTTCAGTTGATAGAGGCAGAGCTAGTAGCAATTAGAGACTGTGGTGACAGATGCATCACACTGATTCAAGTTGGATTCTTTTTCAGTTTTAGAAGTTGTAGCGGCAACAACACTAGTGAGAAGTGTTGCATGCATAACATTCCAAAGGTACCGAATCTAGATAGAGTTGAATTCCTCTTCTTTTTTAGAGGGCATGTTGAAATTTGCAACAAGAAAAGTTAAAAATAATATATAAAAATTCTAATTTAATTTGTCCTTGAATTAAATAGAGATTTAAGTTGTAATTCTATTCTCATAGCAACTTGTAATAGTTAATTAAGTTTAATTGACTTAGGAAATTCAAGTTGGAAGGCCATCTATAGTCATGTAGAGTGATCCCTAAATTTTAGGGGGCTAGGTTGAGTTCTTTTGAGTTGTAATTAGATAACTCACTCTAACTGAGTTATAGTCAGTTAAACTAGTTCTAACTGCTGGAGGAACTAGTAGGAGTCTAGTAGTGAGGAAGTGCACTAGTGCATCATCAATGCCA
>APFE031615602.1:0-12437 GCA_000404065.3 Pinus taeda
TCAATAAGTAACTAGCATAGGTCAAGAGTTTGACAGGCTCACGATGGCAGCCTTAGCAGTCAAGCCCCTGTCGGTTAGGGTTTTCTTATTGGGTGGGGGGCTGTCGGACCTTATGGTCGAGCTTGCTGTAACATCCTTATGGTGTATCAGCCCCTTCAATCTCTCCAGGTGGGTCTTGATTTCAAGGCCTTATGCCATGTAGCGTAATTTATATCATCTCTTTTCTGCAACCACTACGTAATCTTGATCTTATACTATGTTCATCCTATTTCAAAGAAGGGTAAGGTTCGGAGGTCTTGCGCTTCCGAGGGAAAGGGCCTTGAAGGTAGGGCGTGTGGTAAGGCTTCTTGGGTGCAGTAGGTGCTATTGATGGTGGGATGCAGGCCTTGAATCGGGTCAATCCAGTCATAGGTAAACGTTCTCAAAGTGCCATGTTCATGAAAGAGAAAATCGCCTTCTGTGTCCTAATGATAGATTTCTCATTGGACCCCCTAAAGAGGATGTGAAAGCACGCTCGACTGATGAGAGGATCGGCTGCAGGCTCGACAAAGCTAGTTACTTATTTGAGAGGAGGCACCAATAAGTTCATTGAACTTTTTCAATCAAAAACTATTGAATGAGAAGGTCCGGATGTCTTGCGCTTCCGAGGGCAAGGTTTCCCATTTGCATTGACACTCAACCTTCTTGCCTGCTGGCTGGCCGGGAGGAGCCAACAAAGGGAACAGAATCAGTTTGCCCTTAGTTCTATAGGTTCGGACAGAGCCCAAAACGAGCAATTTCAGTGGTGCAGCATCGCGTCTCGGTCAGTGATTACTTAGTCAACTCGCAGGTAGTGGCCAGATTCTTGTTCCAGAAACACGCTTATTCCGGGTGGTCACTTAGGTTCGATTCGGCCAAACCTATAGTGTCGATTCTTGCCACAGAAACATGCATATTTATATATAGACGAGATATACAAGCACGCTGATCAGTCCCGCGGATTGGGATCAATTTCGATCGATTTGGATGGGAGAGAGAGAAACTAGTCTCAGCCTAGTCTTGGCTAGGGTTTCCGTAGTCAATGAGAAATAGTAAAGGAAAGGGCCTGCCCGAATCCCACCTCCCATTATTGCTACGTTCTACCCTATAGTCCGGTTCCGCAGGCATATGTACGATAAATAAACGCCCATAGTAGGCATATGGGATAGGGCCATTCGAATGGAGAATGAGTACGTCGGGATATCATTTCATATGTTCATTATTGATCCAGTGCAGTTGCAGTTTCCCCACTAGTTGCATAGCCGTAAATAATCGCTGACCAAGTTGATCCTGAAGCAACTGATCGAGTTCACCCAGTCAGAGCAACTTTGACTCTTCGGCGCAAAATGAGTTTTCATCCTCTAAACCCCGGCCAAAGACCACCTAGAATCATGCCGGGACCACTACGAGCAAGAGCAAGAGCAAGAGCCCCAATACTGCCCCGAATAAGCGGTACCGTGTGAACAGCCGGTTCAATGATAAGGAGAAGCGCGTCGGGTAGAAGGCGTAGATAAAGAAACGCTATGGGGGCAAGAGCATTTATGAGAGGTGGGTCGAGATTGGATTGAAAGGCCTTATGCCATGCAGCGTATATAATATCTCTTTTCTGAACCACTACGACGTAATTGATCTTATATATGTTAACATCTATTTTCAAAGATAGGAGGGATGGTATGCGTGGATGGAAGGGGTAGGGTAGGAAGGTCCGTAATCGCTATGTATAGTAGCAAGATAGTCTCTTTTGATTGGGGTGAGTAGGTGTCCCATCCCTCACTCACATCCCGACCAGCTTGTTCATCTGATCTTGTTTGGTAGGTTGTAGCGTGATGAAAGAAACCCACAATCGTCGAAGCTAGCACCCATAACCCCAATGTCGAGATACAACCACATGCTGCCATTGATGCACCTACCGACTCTCAGCCAAACCTAACGAGCCCGAACTAAGGCACACCTAGCCCCCTAGCCACCTCATGTCCAGGCCACTTAAACCATCCAAACCGTAGCACATCCAATTATAGAGCCTACAGTATCCTTTCCAGGTCGATAGCCAGATTCAGAGCCTGTTCGAGACAAAGACCCAATTGGCTAAATAGATCCACCAGAAGCAGAAACAAAGTGGGCAGTCTCACCACCAATGGAGAAGGCGGCATGGAGGCGGGTAAATAAATGAATCTAGGCACGGCTTCGCCTTTCTTCCATGCCCTAACCACTGGTTAATTGGTCGAGTGCCATTAACTGCTCTACAACTGTCCTACCCACATAGCATCAATAAGGGTCTTCCCTCTCCACATTGCAGGAAGGGAAGCCAGATTGAATCTTCCATATTCCGGGTTGAAACGAAAGGTCCCGGAGGGGCTTGAGCTTCCTAGTGCAAGGAAAGAGGCAGATTCGGGGTTGAAAGGAAAGGAAGCGTAAGCATGGCCCTTTTTTTTTTACTTTATTTGAGAGGGGCCACCAATAAGTAAATTGAAAGCGTGCCCCTGTCTTCTTCTGTTCGGTAGGGGCAAGACTTGTCAATGTGGTGCACTTTTCATTCATGCGTGGTCTAACTACGCATTCCTACTCCTGCATAATCATCCCTACCTACTCCTGCATGGGAGAACTATTGGGGATACGGGAGATACACCGGTATACACACACACACTCACCTGGGGGACGGGAACACACTGGAGTCGAACCAGTCATTGCGTAACCATCACGGCATTCCGTTTTCGCAATATATATTCCCACAGGGGCGTGTCTTTCTACCAGCAGCTGCAAACAAGCCCCACTACCCGGTAATAAGCTAACAAGCAATCACACAGGGGATAGATGGTGGAAGCCAACCCACCACTATGCGATTACGTGCTAGCCCGTAAGTGAGGCATAAAAGGTACTGCATGATAGCCTAAGAGAATATGTGCGTGCTCTCCAAAAACCTTCTTCTGAGCTGGCATCGGGAGAGATGACCTCAGGCTCATCGTATAGCCGTGGAGGATATAAAAGATTGATGCCGCATGGACATTTGGCTATCTTAGCCCATTCTTTGTAATCCTATAAGACCACACCAGACCATTAGTATTAGAAGTAGATCAGCGGAGGAGGTAGGTAGAAATGAAACGTATGCTGATCCTTCTCACACGTCCCCATCATACCCACCTCATGGCCCAATATGTAGCCACATCTGACAAGAAAGGCGTTACCATTTCAACCAGTATAGGGGTAATCTCCCGTCCGTTGGAGGTATCATTGGAGGTAGAGGACATACCATGCTATCCGACTACAGGGATAGAGATGGGGCATCAAAAGGGGATAAGGCCGAGACCCAGCTACTGAGGACTAAAGAATGGAATAAGCTGAGACTTTCTGATAACCCGAGGAGTCCAGAAGTAGTGACGGTGGATTTTATGGGGAATGTGTTTTGGAATTATCTGTGCTGGAAGAAAGCATTGATGGGGGATCTTAGGGTGCCGCTGGTTAGGGGATTTGTGCCAGTTTGTAGTCAAATTGAGTGGGTTTTTCTGTGTGGATCACTAAAGGGTATAGGACTGCGGAACCCGGTGTAGTACTTGTGTGCCGAGATATAGCTGTGCCTGGGCTAGATTAGTAGGATAAAGAGAGAGGTGAATTTGTTGATTGGTCTGAAAGCGAACGGAAAAGGGTCAAGTACAAGGTCAAAAAAAGCAATCACGTGAAGGTGGTAAAAGTCTGAAAATCGCACACGTATAATCGCATAATTAGAAAGTAGTGGGTACTCAATGCATTCATTCTTTATATATTGAATTGCGCTTTCATTCTTTATATATTGAATTGCGCTTTAGCGGACAATGCATAAATTATATACGTAATTACATCATTCATTATAGCAGTCATTATGCTTTTCTGCCCTTTTCAACCGAGCCGGTAAGAGAAGTGGCTGCTGGTGATTCTTCGCTGCCAATAAAGAAGAGAAGTGGGCCAGTCATTCAGTGGCTGCTGGTCATTCATTCCGCCCAGCTCGGTGGGAAAACGGCTCTAATCAGCCCCAGAGCCGAAATCGAGTGGGAGTTCGGCACTCTCGGGTTTAGAACGCTAGCGACCTTAGCTCCCATAAAACCCCAATCCTCAAGCTAAGGGCCCAATTGATAGGTTCGAGGCTAGAGGTGAAAGGTTTAAGACTAAGGCAGAAGGTTCAAGGTGAGTTTCAAGGTGTGAGATAGGCCCTCCCTTGGTGAATTGACTCATCCTCCTCCCTCCGCCTCCTCGTGGGGCAAGCAGTAGCGATCATCATCTATCATAGAGATAATCCATCATCGAGATCATCGTATCAAGTAACCTAATTTGTGTAACCAAGCTCTTTCAACAGGGCTCTTTCAACAGCTGCTGTTCTAAGCTAAGGTTCGAAAGGATATCCTGTTTTGCCCTCTTGGTCCTTCTTTTCAAAGTAGTAGAATGGGTTGAATTGGGAATGCGGTAATTTGGGTGAATAGGGAAGCGTGAATGGGATAAATGGAGAATGAAAAAAGGGGGGGGAGTGTGATAATGCAATAAAGCGGATGGGGAAATCGCGAAAGCGAGAATGGCGTGGATGGGATGCGCGAGAGGTAGAATGGCGGGCGGATGGCTGGTGAGCTGGTCGAACCCACCGGCTTGTTGTTGAACCGGGGCGGGGCTTGGAGATGAAAGATATTGCGGGATGATATTACTTATGTGCTTCTTGCTTGCTCGCTAGATTGATTTGATTTTTCCATATACCCCTTCTCAACTGCCAACACACTAAGCACACCAACAGGGATGAACTACACCCGCCTGTCCAACTAGTCCAGTCCCACCAAGAACACCAATCCCACCACACCTACTCCCACCAGGCCAAGATCCATGGGCCTACTCTGCCAACAAACTCAAAACCAAGGGCCTACTAACGCTACGAAAACATCTCTTGATTTGACCTACCTGCTGCTACAACTAGACAGAGCCACAATAGAAATCAGCTGGAACTTGCCTCACCGTAATACTCATCAGTAGCTTGTGAAGCGTCCTCCCCCAGAAGACTAATAAGTCACCTTTGGCCACTCCTTCCAGCCAACCTAAGAAGACTAATTAGTTCAGAAAATCCAATCGAATCAGTTCAGTGGAACTTGGTCTAAATGCTTGTAAGTAACAACCATGTTCTTTTCCTGTATCTAGAGAAAAACAAGGTTTATCCAAAATGGGAAAATGGCGAATGAGAATCTTTTTGAAGATCTGGTCCACCCAAACAGAGTGCTTGTCCCCAACTAGGTGTTCTTCAGGTGGTATATAAGCGTATCCATGAAATTGAGGTTCCCTTCTAGGTGTGTCAACTTTCTTATATATGAGAATATCCATGGGGCCACCCCTATCGAAAAACTTGTTCGGTAGTAGTTTTGAGTTTGGAGTTTGGGAGTTAGGAGGTCAAGGTTGGATTTTGGAGTTTGGCGTAGGAGTTGTAGGTCTGGCAGCTATGGCAAGGTCTCTTGGTTGGGTCTGCTGGCTGGGTCTTCAGTTTAGGTCTCCTGGTTGGGTCTGCTGTCACTCATTGGTCGATCCGGTGGACCCCGCATCTCTTGTCGCCTAATATTGGGACGTTAGATGGTTAGTTTATTGGGACGTGCTATGGGGAGTTTGGTGTCAAACTATTCTCGGAAGATGGGGTAGGTGGGAACGCTATTCTCAAAATCTTTTCTAAAGTGAATCAATCAAGTCCAATCAATCAATATATCTCCAAGCCCAACCTACTTCCCTGGCCGTCAAAACCATCCTAGCGTGAATGAAACTATGTGTATGGCGCCTGATCTATCCTCAACGGATGCCTCATATATAATGCATGGCCCATCAAGTTGAGGTAGGAAAGTTCTGCAGCGTACTGATGTCAAGTTATAGGTCAAGGGTTGAGGATCGAGGTGGAAGTGTAGGGCCACGGTTGTTTCGAGGTCTAGTTTCGAGGAGAGGGTCGAGGGCTATGTTTCCTCCGTGGAGTTCAAGTTGGCAGACCAGATCCAAGCCAAGCAGCCAGGGATCCAGCAGCCGGGGATCCACTAGCAGACATAGATAGGCAAATATCAGAGGTGAAAACTTCTCCATGCTACATAGTTTATCTCAAGTAGCCCAGCTGAGCAAGTAGTCCAAGTGGAGTAGTCTCTGAGTGAGGCCCAGCACTGGCATCGGCAACCTGCTGGCTTAGTAGTAGTAGATATGGCGATATCGAGATGGCAAATCCAAGTGGTCCACGTATCTATGTGACATCATACATAGCCACGTAGATATGACTGGCGAAGGTTCTACCTATGGGGCAAAGGGAAGACTAGATTGATTCTTAGCAAGGACGTAGATATGGCGATATCAGACGTGAAAATGTGGATATGGCTAGTTCAGGTGTAAACGTCTTTATGGGAAATCTGGGTAGTTAGCTTCATGGCTATTTGCTATGAATAAGATCCGAGTGTGATTGGATAAATACCAGTTACGGTAGAATTACTTAGAGAATATGGAGACTATTTCCTAAAGACTTCTCCTAAGGGGGTTGACCTGCTTGTCCGCATCGGTCAAGGCATAGCAGGCTCACTAGTAGGTGAGATGAAAATCATTTGAAACCTGATGCAAAGCCTATCAAAAGAGGTCATACAGATGAAATCCAAGAATCAAAGAGAAGGTTGAACTAGAGCTTTATAAGATGTTGAAGGCAGGACTCGTCTTCCCTATCGAGGAATCTTTGTGGATAATCCCTGTGATCATTAAGAATACAGGTGAGATCTAGATCTGTGTGGATTTCATAAGGGAGGGATTGAATTAAGCATGTGTATGTACATGACCCCTTCGCTACACCATTTGCAGATGATATTTTGGAACATGTGGGTAGGGCTTTATTTCCAAATAAGACTCCTCTAATTTCACCATCCAATTAGCCCATCTTCCTGAATGGCTCAATCTCCCTGATGAGAGGATTTAGTCAGCAGCAGACGTGAGAGAAGGACCCCATCATACGCGATAGGGCCCCTTAAACAGTGAAAACACCTTCCCCCTGTGACCGAATACCTCGCTGCCGTCATCGACCGGAGACCGAACCGGACGAGACCATATTTTGAAGCCTTTATCAAGAGACCCAAGAGCATGGAACCTGCTACCGCATAGACAAAAGAGACACCAGACTGTGTATGTGTGGGGGATCCCGCTAGCCAATAAGAAACCACCATACTTTATGGTTAGATGCCGCTGGCCGAGAACAGATGTAAGCCAATGCTGCTTGCTGAGGTTCCACAACCGCATAGGGTAGGGTGGTAGGGTACGCCAGACTAGACATGTAGACCAGACCTAAGGGAGAAGGTACTATAGCAGCAGCTATTCAGGTTACCAGACCACATGCCCAGTAAGGTTAGTGAGTGTGAGGTTAGTCAGTGGGGAATAATCCAAAATCCAAATAAATTTTATATGATGATCGCATATCTACGACACCCATTCCATATAAAGAAACAACCAATGGAATCCATATGGTGCTTAGCTTGAGTTCATAAGCTAACTCCTAGCTCTACTCTCTATGCTTAGCCTCTCTGTAGTGCGATAATGACTGGACTCTCTCTGTATCCATACAGACTTCTAGTTCAAGCGTAATAGAAGCTGGTAGGGTAAGTGATTATCCTTAGTAGGTTGGTTCAAGCCGGTTTGGTCAAGCCAGCCTACACTCTGGATGTGATTGTTCCATTAATGATCTATTTTCTTTCTAATTGATTAAGCCTAAGCAGTTACCTATTCTAAGGTTGTACCTATTTCATAAGGTTTCATACACTGTAACCACTTGCATGAGACTCTAAGCTCTAATTACACTAGTAAACGTAATTTCCACTACTTGACCTGACACTACGCTTGTTTCCCATTTTCAAGCCATGACTATGACTTCCGTGGTGATCTAGCTTTAGTCCATTTGATTTCTTTCAATCAATCACTCTTCATAGGTGCACCTACCTACCTCACTCACTCTGTCGGGATGGGGTAATTATTTCATGTATATAGATTTCACGTATATGAACTGAACAGAACATCTGTATCTAATGGATTGAAAAGAACGTGTCTGCTGTAACTCCTATCCATCCATTGGTTCACATCTCTCATTCTTTGAAGTTGGCACCTTGTCATGCATGGATAAGTTGTTAGGGTAATCAGTGCACCTCCTCACACAAACACTTTCGGGATGGGTTGTTCTGGCTTTCACGTCTATAGACTTACCGTATCTGGACTGATGAACTGAACGTCTAGAGTATAAAGTATTTAGTATCGGTAGAGAGAAGTAGAGCGGTGGATAGGTTACAGTAGAGAGAGGTAGAGATAGAGGGTAGAGGGGATAGAGGGATGGGGAAGATAGAATTTTTTCTTTTCCTACCTAGCTCATGTCGTTTCTTCTGCCAGCCGGGGTTTCATCGACAAGCAAGTTTCTTGTCCCAGCGAGCAGTAAAAGAATCTCCAGTACCGAAGCAAGTAACTCAAGCAGTACTAATTCAATTCTATTATTATACACGTAATTATCCAAAAGTAAGCTCAGCAATTAATATGCTTTTCCTCCCCCCCCCTCCTTTCAGAATCATATTTGTATTGTAGGCACCCTCTTCATTATTCTAGGCAGCGGTACCATCAATCATTCTGTCCAGCTATCCAGCAAGCAGCAAGTTCGAAGCAGGTCCACTGTGTCCTATCGTTTCTTCAAATCCCTAGGTATTCATAGCGTAAGTAAACAAGCATGGCTCAATGTCTTCTGATGGGAACATGGGGGAACTCATCTCAATCTATATCGTTCTGTGTATTGATTACAATGGGTGGGATGTCAAGCCAGGTCAATCTACTACTGGTGGGTTCAATGCTCTTGTTTCGCGAAGCACCATAATCATGGGTCTAGTCACAGGTTCTAGCATTATGGGTTCGACCCTCCTGCCCGGGGTAATTCAACCAGCAGCCTGCCAGTAACTAACGAGGCAAGTAACGAACGATGCCTACACTAACTAAAAGCCAGCAGCAGCCGGGTTCCTCAAGCCTAAAAGCAATTCCAGCCATACCAGCAATAGCAGCAATTCTAGCTTATCCATGCCCCCGCGCAATAGCTCTAAACGTTGTGAAATGCTATTTGTATGAAAGTGAAATATGGTTGGAAGATCCATAGCCTTAAGTCCTGGAGCCTTATTTTTCAAAGAACCTAAAGATGGAGTATTTTTATATATAGTCCTCCTAGAAGCAAGCCCTGGAGCATTGGATTGGTTTGAATAGGGAGAGGGAGGAGTTTTCAACTCAACATTCCACCTTCAAACAAGAAATTGAGACATGAATTCTTGGGCACAAGTCGTTCGGGGAAGGGGCTCCTACCCCTCTTGCTGCGGTTGAGGAAGTAGTGCAGGCCAAGCTTGTAGAAGAGCATACTAGGCGTGCCGGGGAGATGAACAATCTAAAGGCAAGGGCTTTGTGCCTCACCCTTCCCATCCACGGACCTCATGCAACCGGATAAACCCTTGATCTCCACGATATTACTCTAGAGATACTTGGTGAAAATCAGATTATACACTTTGAATCCGGTTCAGGTAAGCAGGTGACATGCCTCACAGGCTCTCCGGGTCAAGCGAAGTATATTATCCCTCCCTAGCAGGATATTTTTAGGAGGATCTTACTAGATCCCAAGTTGTGGAACTCAAACGCTCCAGAGAACCGGTTGCAGCAGCATGACAGGCAGGGAAATGAGTACTCATTAGAGATCTTAGGGCCATTATTATGTCTTTCCCCCTCCTGGGTACTCTCAGCTGGGGTTCTATAAATGGATGAGCCCATTGGAGGAGGTTTACATGACTCAACCAGAGGAAGACAAGCATACCTCAGAAATCAATCTCTACCACTTATGGAAAAGTTGTCTCCTACAGCGGAAAGAGACTCCTAACCGGCTTATCTTGCGGCCGAATCTATCAAGCCTTTCCCGTCATGATGGTTGTCCGGTCGGTGCAAAGGAGGTTATACCTGCAAGCAGTGAAAGAGGAACACCTGCCCCACCCAAGGAAGCAAGTATCCTTTTCCGCTATTCCCGAATCATCTCTCGGTGTAGGAGCATGCCTACTCGGAACCACCCTTATCTATTTTAGTTAATTGAATATTTAGTGCGAATGAGAGAAGGGACTAGCCTATAAAATAAAGGAAACATTCCCATCCCACCCCACCACGTGTGGTAACACAGCTAGGTATGTGTTCGCTGACTCCCCAATCATAAAGAAGTAGTCAAGGTTGGGAACTTCCAAACACGTAGAGGCCCGGGGTTGATTCCCCCATGAGTAGGCAAGGTCCGTAACAACCCGATGCTCCACCTACCTTGGTCAAGTAGAAGCCCCAAAAGGGTGAGGCATAGGACCCAGCTAAGCCAAGCACCAACTAGAGGAGATGGGTTGCGTAGGGAGCCGACCAAGGTCAGTAAAGCCAAACTCAGACTCGGCATCCGTTCAGTTGAGTAAGCCAGCCAAGTTTGCTAAGCGAGCCCAAGCCCCTAAGAGGAAGCAAGTCAAGAAGCAAGATGGCTTTATGATCTTCCCAGAATGTTTGTGACACTGCTAGGTAAAGAGGAAGCAAGTCAAGAAGCAAGGATCTAATATAAGATTCCCGCAATGTTCATTACACTGAGAGGTCAGGGTCCGCAGACTGCCCAATGATAAGTAGGAAAGTGTCGTTCTGAAAGGCTAGTTTTTATATAATCAAATTCCCGATCAGGTCTTGTTTGGTATAGCTAGTACGTTATAGGTAGTATACCTCGTATAAGCTCTTACTTAGACGTATACCCAGTAACCCCAGGACTGCCAGGATACGCTTTACCAAGAGAGAAACTGGCTAGGTATACCCCGCATTACCTATACCACGTATACCTCTTCCTAGCTAACCCCCGTATAAGGTCCACCCCGTTATTAGGCTTATCTGCCCAGCTCTCTAGACCGCACTATCCGCAGCTATCTCCACCGCGTTATCTGCCCAGCACTCTAGACCGCACTATCCACTGCTATCTATGTATGTCCCGTATCACTGGCGGGTTCAAGTCAATCCTTTCATTCAATGCATTAGTGTGTAGGTTATATATGTAAATATGTCATACCAGGTATATATCGTTTACTGGGTATGGCTGGAATCAAGGGAAGTAGTCCTCAGCATGCCCCACCCCATTGAGTTAGGGCGTGGGCAATCGTTCAAGACTGCGCTGTCCAGCGCTTACGTTGAAGCTCCTGTTGATTTCGTTCATAAGAAGCTCGCCCAGGATCTCTTCTTCTGAGATCACCCATATCCCGCTGCATCTAAACTGGTTGGAGAGTAACTGCCTCGTCATATCAGGTGGTTAGAGAGAACCTTCCCAGTAATCCCAAGCCAGTGAGATTTTTTTATAATATGCAATATAACCATCTGATCAGATCCACAGGGTTAATGGGCCCAATCCAGCTGTCCAATCTGATTGAGCAATAAATTCCTCCCTCCCTATTGTGTGGAAGGTAAGTAACTCGATCACGAAGATAAGACTCTGGATCACGATGTGGAACATAATAAATGGCTTCATCTCCTTGCACTAGGAAGTGCAAGCCCCTCCGGGACCTTCTTTCTCCCTTCCTGACACTGCCTGCCTTTCCTGTCGAAGTGACAGCTTGGCGACTCGCTATTGGCCTTTCCGGTGCCTGCTGGATAAATAGAGAGATTGGAACTAGACCAGACCAGAGGGAAAGGGAAAGGGGCCCCAGACAAGAGGTAAAGGGAAAGGAGATGCCAGAGGGAAGGGGTTGCCAGACCCGATAGGCTGACTGAGCCAGACCATATCAGAGGGAAAGGGAAAGGGGCCCCAGACCAGACCCGATGAGTTGCCTGACCAGACCAGAGGGAAAGGGGAAAGGGGTTGTCTGACTAGAGGGAAGGGGTCAAAACCGTGAGGCTAGCTAGAACCTGTGGTGGCTAGACTTTGGCTTGATGAACTAATCGGAGCTGTAGAGGGAAAGTACTGGGTTGGAGATGCGTGATCGAAAGAAAGTCAATTCGATCAATTATTTGATCAATTATTAGATCACATAAGTCGCTTACTTATTTCTAAGGTATAAGGGTGATTTTCTCCTCCGTAAAAGCGTCACAGTTGGCCGTCACAGTTGCCTTACCAGAAATCTCAAATTTCCCTCTTAAAAAGCGTCGTTTTTGGCCCTCGCAGTTTGCTTACTAGAAATACCAATTCATGAAATTATCCAATGAAGCAGCGGAGGACACGGGTTCAATTCCCCTTATAAGCTCTGCTGAGGTAAATGCCTCAGAAGCTCACCTAACTAACTAACTAACTATATAACTATCTATCGTAGGCAGGCTGGGCTGGCATATAATTGAAAAAGGCTTCTTAAAACAAAAAGTTGAAAATGTGGCCCCTTTAAATAGTAACTAACGCTCTTCTCCAGAAGCCTGATAATTCCCCCTTT
>APFE031615609.1:0-16080 GCA_000404065.3 Pinus taeda
ACAAATATATTAATTCATTATCACTAATTTTAATTTTAATTGGTTAAAAGTTTGTCTTCATTAAACATCAAGAAATAAAATAACAGTGTAACCCCTAATATAATAGTGGGTAAGAGTTGAAATGTCTTCTTATAAATGAGAGGATTTATCCGCTTATAAATGAGAAGAGGATTTTTTCAAGTGGACAAATTTTCCCACTGATTTTGTTGCATATTTAGATTTATCACTAATTTTAATTTTAATTGGTTAAAAGTTTGTCTTCATTAAACATCAAGAAATAAAATAACAGTGTAACCCCTAATATAATAGTGGGTAAGAGTTGAAATGTCTTCTTATAAATGAGAGGATTTATCCGGTTATAAATGAGAAGAGGATTTTTTCAAGTGGACAAATTTTCCCACTGATTTTGTTGCATATTTAGATTTAGTGATTTTGTTGCATATTTAGATTTTTAAATTATATTGATAAATACTAGACTATTAACCTTAAGTTTTGTAGGCTTTTTCTTACTTGGATTAAAAAAATAATAATTTTGAGCAATGACAAAGAATACTTTAATTTTTGAAGAAGAAGAAAATTACACAATTCTTAATGATTAATATCATAAACATTACTATATGTTTTTAAAGTTTTTTATTAATTAGGTTTACCTTCACTTGTAGAGCAAAGATTATCTCCTTATTTGGGTTCAAGATTTATTTGCAATTTCTTCTTTTGTGAGCTAATTTTTTATTGGTTTTTCATGTGCTAATTGTTAATTGGAGTTAATATCAACATAGATATGTCTTACTTCTAGGTCTATGAAGCACTAAGAGGAATCAAATCTCTCAAGATACAAACATCATTTTGAGTGCAAAACTTGAGGAATGTTTGCACATAAAGAGGTTTGATTCCTCTCATGTAGATCCATAATTAAGATAAATGTATGCCAATTTTTAATAATATTATTTATAATTATAAAAATTTCACATCTCTATGTATAAAAATATTCTTCTTCTTTTTTCATTAAAACTCTGAAAATACATAGTTTTATGTTTTATAATTTTTTGAATTTATTTTTTTCAAAATTATATATGATCCAGATTTAAACAGGAACACAACAAATTACAAATATAACCATAAATACAGAGATGCAGTAGAAATAATACTTCATTTCATTAATGTAAAATACTAAAATATGCTTACAAACAGAAATAGAAATAAACTAGCTCAGGCGATGGTAGCTTATCTCTGGGAAGAGATGTGGCAGCCACATTCCTCTGAACTGTGTTACAATGAGGCTCGAAGGCCTATTTATTATTGAGAAACAATGGAAAACCCTAAACATCCAAAAACCTAACCCCAAGAGATGAAGCGCCAAACTATGGGCCCCGTTCGGGTAAATTGGTACATCAACTTCCCGAGGTCGTGACTTTGGCATACGATCTCCTTTTGACGCGCAAAATACCTCGTTAGAAAGATCTATCTATACTTTCGAATGGCCAACATTGGTTGATGGCCCCTGTTTTCCCCAAAAAATGTCATTTAGGGCCCCAAAACGACTCCGGAAGTTCAGGACCCAGAAAAAACTGCCAAAAATAGTACATTGTGCTACAATTAAGGAAACTGAACAACTAAAAGAGAAAGTTGTGGGGGTCCAAGTGGGATAGGCAGGTGGCCACCAACATCCATCTGGATCATTCCTCCCCCCTTAGGAAGCAATGGTCCCCATTGTGTTGAGTGCCTCCATGAGATGGGGAAACTTCTGCTAAACTTGGTCCCTGGTGAGTTGTTCTGCAATCTCTTATGTGTCCAGTAATGGTGGGAAGCATGGTCGAGGGTGGTCCACATTGAGCACTCGGTGCAAGCCAAGGGATGGGTGAATGTTGTGCTCCAAAGCATTGTTTCCCACAACCTTGGTAATGGCGTAAGGACTATATCAGAGTGGTTTGAGCTTCCGATGGTCTCTTGTAAGGCATTCTTTCTACAGATGCAACTAGACTTTGTTGGCCACTTGAAACTTGTGTGGCACCCGATGTTGATCATGTCGTTGCTTGTACTTCTCATTTTCCACATTGGAGCAGCGATATATCGGCCCGTTGGGTAGAGGTGCTCTGGGAGTCAGATCGGATGAATTTTGAACCTGACAATGCAATGGTACCCCTGTAGGTGAGGAGAAGATGTCCCTATATTCTTTCATGACCGTATCCACCTGCTTCTGCCGTGTGGATGAACCCTTCCCAAGGGCCATGGATGTGGCTACGATATCCCCCTTACTTTGAGAGCGAACCAGAAAGAAAATGAATTTCCTAGTCTGGGAGATGATCTTACTGCATTTCTTAGCAGAGATCAAAGAGGTGGTGGTAGGTGGAGCTACCTCTGGTATCATGTATAATGAATTACCTAAAGAAATAATAACAACACGAGGCCTTGACTCATGCACAACATGTCGCTTCCACAAGTATGGTTGGCCTAATAATACATCACAAACATCAAGAGGTGCAACATCACACAATACCTCATCTGTGGAGGGCTTGATGTTGTAGGGAAAGTGGCACTGTTGACAGACTCGGAGATCTCATCCTTGGTGAAGCCACCCGATACTATACGACTACGGGTGTGGGTAGTCGATAGGCTCAACCGCTTCACGGCCTCTGCTGAAATGAGGTTCTTTTGGCTGCCACTGTCGATAATGAATTGCAGCGGCGAACCCTTCACCCATATTTGTGAGTGGAAAAGATGCTCCCCCTCCTTTGGATATTTGGGCTCATTCTTCTGGATCTTGGCAGTGGCAATAGTGGCACTGGGCTCCACATCAATAATCTGCTTCCCTTTGTCATTTCTCTTGTCGGGTTCTAAATTAGGGTCGAAACATGCATCTGATTTTGAAGCCTTCAACTCGACCACCAGCCACTGCTTAGCCCGACACTCACTTGTGTTATGAGTGGGGATCTTGTGGAACTCACACCACTTTCTTGTGTCCTTCTTTGACTTTGTGGTGTTGTTATTTTCTTGCGACTTCGACGGGTTGTCTTGGGTCACAACATCTTGGCTTTGTCCTTGGTTCTGTGGTTTGGGGAAGCCTTTCCATTGCTTCGGATTCGCGGATCCAAAATCTTGCTTCGTTTGTTTACACTTCTGCTCGATCTTGATAGCATATCGGTATGTCATGTTGAGTGATGAGATGTCCAGGAACTCCATCTTGTCCTGGATGTACCTGTGTAGGCAGCTGCGGTATTTTAGTATCAAATGTGGCTTAGAATCCTTGATACCCAACTTTGTGCGAAGAGTATAAAAAATGTTGGTAACATCTGGCATGTCTTGGTCCCTTCCCTGCTACAGCATGGTCCAATTTATGTATCTATCCTCATAGCTTCCAACAGGATAGTATTGCTCCTTGATGGCATCCCGAAACGGATTCCAAGTGGGTGCGGTTGAAAACTGTGAGGCCGTACTTTCATCCTTCTACTCGCAGTAGGTTTCCCACTAGTCCTTGACGTGGAGGGCGGTTTTGAGAATGCAAAAGTGATCTTTTCCCGGATGGAAAAATATCCTTCTAGAAGATTTAACAATTTATCTATAGTGTTTGCATCCATATGACCCTCAAATATGGGAATATCAAAGTTAACTTGTAGCTTAAAGAGTGTGGCGTTTCCAGAGTAGCTGCTGGAAGTAGATGTGTCGCCCCTGGGTAGTCGCATCGCGTTCCTCTGTTGCTCGAGGGCTTCTTCGAGCAAGATTTTGATAGGATCTCCTGCCCCCTCGTCTTTCTTTTCATCCGCCATGGGAGGCTGTCGAGATTTGCAAGGCTAGTCTTGCAAAGGTTTGACCAGTTCAAGCCCTAACTCCTTATATCTTGACCTTGTTGGGGACATGCAAAGAAAAACAGAGAAAGAGCAAACTGCTCTGATACCACTGACCCAGATTTAAACATGAACGCAACAAATTACAGATATAACCATAAATACAAATATGCAGTATAAATAATACTTCATTTCATTAATGTAAAATACTGAAATATGCTTACAAACAAAAATGGAAATAAACTAACTCAGGCAATAGTAGCTTATCTCTGAGGAGAGATGTGGCAACTAAATGCCTCTGAATTGTGTTACAATGAGGCTCAAAGGCCTATTTATTGTTGAGAAACAATGGAAAACCCTAAACATCCAAAAACATAACCCTATGAGATGAAGCGCTAAACTGTTAGTCCCCTAATTTGCATCCTTTTTTACCATTTTTTCCCTCCCAAATCATAACCATTTACCCTTGTTTTACTTATCTTATATGCCCTCATCTGGCACTAGTGCAAGAACGATGACACATTTTGCATTAACTTCATATTTTACATTTTCTAACTTAACTTAGCATTTATTAATTGCTTATTACGTGATTTCTTGCTTATAATTACTTTCGTAACTTATCGACACCTCCTATGTTATTTAATAGTTAAATGCTCACCTTGACCGCTGATCTTAGTGCACATCGGATCTCGCACCAGTGCAAGTGCCGCGAATCTTAGCAACAAATCCGGATCTCTTTGATTGCCACCTAATTTTGCACTGCCTTAGCCACGACAACAGAACATATCTGAAGGCAGTCGAGTCCCAGTTATGACAGCAAGGCAATGTAGAGTAGCTGAGATCGGATTTAGGAGGAACGAATAACTGGAGATAGCCATGGCCTGTTCTGTTAAAATGCCTAATTTTGAAGGCCGAAAGCTTATTTTGCAATCAGTTATGTAATTTGTTGTAACGATCTAAATTTTGCAATCAACTATGTAACGAGTTAAACGATCCTTTTGGCCTTCGGCCAAGGATCTATATAAGGAGAAATGTAAATAGGACAAAATGCTTAATGATTGATAGAGTTGTATAGAACAAAGATAGAACCAGGAAGGCGTTAACAGGCCTGTCTTTTGTTATCGCTCGAATCTCGGTTGGATATGTAATCATGTATGTATTTGCCTTGATGATTTAATAAGAAAGGGAAACACGCTGATGTATGTATCTTTTTATGTTTTGAATGTTGATGAATTGATAAAGTACTGAGTAGCATTTTCGTTTGAAAGGGAAACGCGCTGGTTGGCTAGGGCCCAACCAACCTAGCACGTTCTCCCTCTTTTTTGTTCTTGTATTTTATGTTTTAAATTGCCAAGTGTGATTTAATTTATAGCATCTAAATTTCTGTTTGAGTGAAAGCAGATCTACAGTGTGACGTAGTTAAATTTCCTTTCCCTACATCTGATTTTGAATTGGTTTGCCCCGCCTGGTTCGAGCAAGAGAAATTACTGTACCAGTGCACCTTGGTGTGCTATTAACTTTCTGCACATTTGGTTTGGTTTTCCCTGCCTGGTTTGAGCTGGAAAAATTACCTGCATCAGTGCACGTTGGTGTGTTGTTCACTTTCTGCATGTTTTGTTTGGTTTTCCCCACCTAATCCGGGCAGAAGAATTGTTCCTGCACCAGTGCTAGATGGTGTGATGCAGCAAGCCTCTTTAGTTACTTCTAACAGCTTTCTTGCTTTCACTAACATTTCATAACAGGACAAATTAAAAAGATTATTTCTCTATTTTTGCACTTTGATAAACCCAGAAACAATCATCTTTTTGGTATGCAATTTGGCTTCATAACGCTTGCAGCAATTAAGCACTGATTTCAAGAATTAAAAGTTAAAGTGTAAGAAGCTATGATCCAGTACAAGAACCAGTTTCTTGTTACTAGATCTGAGTGCTCTGGACTTGAGAAAGTTCAAGCCCTTGCACGAAGAAAAGCACTTTTAGTACAGACATCATTTTACATAAGCAGGTTTGAAGGGTCCATCTGTTGAAGACTACTAAGGTGTCTTTGCTAAAGAAAACACACTCGCAGTAGTTAATCAATAGTCAGCTAGAGTAATTGCCCCCCTTTTATTTCTGAACCTCTTTTGCAAGTACATTTCTTCTTGTTCGAGCCTTAGATTATTTTGATGGTTCAAGTTACCTTTTTCTCTACAATTTGATTCTACAATCTTTCCTTTAAAGAAAGTATGAATTGATATTAGAAACATCCATACCATTTCTGGCATTTCCATTGCTTCATCTCTAAGTTTACGAATCCCCCAAGTTGATAATTTAAGTGTTGAGGAGTTTACTTAAGTGTAATTCCTCAACCCAACATTTTGGCGCCGTTGACGGGCAGGCGATTTGATTTGGTAAGAATTTTCTGATTGTACAATAGAGGTCATTTTTCTTTTAGTATTGTTTGGGAAAGATTTTCTTTTCAAGGAATTTTACTGGTGTTAATTGATTTCTGACAACATTTTTTTAATATTAGAAATTACTTGTTGTTTTTTCTTTATTTTTCTGAAATGAATGCCTAGGAAAGGTAAGGGTTCAAAGCCCACTAAGGGCCAAAAGAATTTTAAAAACAATTCTCATATGGGGTCTCCTTTTGTGAGCAGGAAGCCCAATCCAATTCAAACCCATCACGCAAGAACAATCCACCTGGATTCATGTGACAACAACTCAGGTGTGGTTCAGCCTGTCGAGAGTAAGAAAGAGACAATGGCAGATCATGAAGATTATGTGGAAGGGTCTGGTGAAAACCAGGACCAGGTAAGTGGAGAACAATCCACTTTTGTGTTTCCAATTATGGATCCTGATATTGTGGCGTAGATGAAGAATATTCCACCATCAGCTCTCCCCCATTTCCATGGTAAAGTTCATGAAGACCCTAACTCTTTTCTATTCGAGTTCGATATTTTCTATTCAACTAACGCTAAGAAAAGATTATTTCCTGCTACTCTTAAGGACTCAGCCATGCATTGGTTCATGGGGCTAAGAGGAAACTCTATAACCTCTTGGGAACAGATGAAGAGAGTGTTTTTGTCTAAATATCGGGAATATTGCACAACTCGGGACATGCAGGATGAAATTTTTATGATCATACAGGATGATGACGAAACTCTTGAAGATTACTTAGAAAGATTTCTGTATATTCTACAAAGGTCGAAACTTAAGCTTGATTCCAACACTAGTAGAACCTTGTTCTTAAGAGGACTTACTAATAATGCTAGAAATAATATAAATCTGCTAGGACAAGGTGATATCTCTCAGCAAAATTTTGATCAAATTTGTGAATTATGCAGGAAATTTTCAAGAAATCAGTATAGATCTGGTAGAGGAACTCAAAATAGAAATAGAAAAATTGAATCTACCGATGCTATGATTATTGGACTAGAAAATAGAATGGAAAACAAGAAAATTGATATAATCAATGTTGTTTCTAAACAGTTGGACTCTTTAAAATTTCAGCAAAAACTTACAAAAGAACAAGAGTCACTATGTATTTTATGTCCTAAATGTAGAGATAAGCATCCACCTAAAGAGTGTCCTCTTAATTTAAAAGAAACTAATAAGTGTGCTATTTGTGCATAAGACCATATCACATAAAAATGTCCCTCTATACCAGGACTTAAAGCTGTATTTACAGGAGGACAGCTTGAAGCTGAATACTTGAATGCTATGGGAGCAAAAAGAAATTGGCCTCAGGTAGGTGCAAGTATGGCTCCTGAATTTTCTCCACACTATTTTGGTTATAATTGACATGCATATTCTTATCCTAACACTAATCAACAGTGGCAGTATGGAAATCAATATCAGCATGGACAACCTTCTCAACCATGGAAACAAGGTTGGAGAGGGCCAACTCATTTCCCATATTCCTACCAGCCACCTATGTAGTCATATCCTCATACACAAAATTTAATGTTGCAACTTCCGAGTCAGTCTAATCCACCATTGCCTTTACATCCACCCTTTCGACCTCCTCAATTGCCTACTCAACCTATGCCTAATCCTAACAATAATAAAGCAATTCAAATGATTTATGTGACAAACCCACCTTTACCATTTGAGTACCAGTCTATTCCAGTTGGGGTTCATGATATCCAGTTAAGATTGGGAAGGAATGTAACATCAGAAAATCATAACCAACCCACAGTGATTGTTGAGGATAAAGGAGAAGAGGAAACTCCTAACCATTCTCCAAAAGCAGTCACCAAGCAGCCCTTACCCGTTGGATCCTTGCCACCTTCTTCCAACCAGTCTCCCTTCCCAGAGGGGCTAGTGATGGGAAGAAGTCAGCTTATTTCTGAGACTAGCTTGGCATCACAGCTTCAGAATCTTTTCATTAAGATACCTTTGCTTCAAGCCATCAAAGAGATCCCTATTTGCACTAAGATTATTAAGGAACTTTGTCTCAAGATACCTAATCTTTTTATATATTGATCATTCTGCCATTAGGTATTTAGCTAATAAACTTGTTACTAATGGTCGAATAACTTGTTGGTTAATATTATTACATGAATTACATATTCCTATAAAATATTGACCAAGGAGAGAGAATCTTGTTGCGGATTTTCTGTCCTGAGTTCCGATACTGGCCGATTCTCTACTTGAAGACCAATTTTCGGATGAACACCTTTTTGTCGCGACAACTAAAACACCGTGGTATGCTAATGTGGCCAATTACCTGGCAACAGGAAAACTCCAAGAACATTTATCGTCGCGAGAAAATAAGCTTATTGTTCAACGCAATGCACGCTTCTCCTAGATTGACAGTTACCTTTTCCATACAATATTTGATTTTCCAATCCATAGATGAATAAAGGAAGATGAAATTTATGATATTCTTAAGGCTTGTCATGATGAACCTTGCGGTGGGCACTTCGTTGATCAAATAATTGGTCATAAATTGCTACATATGGGCTATTACTAGCCCACAATATTCAAGGATGCAAAGAAATATGTCCATAGTTATGATAGTTGTCAGAGGATGGGTTGCCCTATTCAAGTTGATGAAATGCCCATGCAGTTAAACATTATACTTGAACCCTTTGAAAGATGGACATTGGATTTCATGGGCCCCTTCAACACATCATCAAATCAGAAGGTGTATATTATGGTTTGTATAAACTATGTAACTAAATAGGTGGAAGAAGTAGCTCTCTCAAAGGCCATAGAAGAGGCAGTTATTCACTTTTTGTTTGAACTATTTGTGCCATATGGATTGTCTATAGAGATTGTGACAAATGGGGGAGCACAATTCACTGTCCACAAAATTTCTGCTACCTTGCAGAAATATCAAATTAAACACATAATTACTTTCCCTTACCATCCTCAAGAAAATGGAGGGGTGGAAAGTACTAATAAAGTTCTGGAGGCTATTTTGACCAAAACAGTGTCTGTGAACTGCCAGAACTAGGCTGCCAAACTCGCTAAGGCCTTATGGACCTATCGAACAACATGGCGCAACACTACTAGCTATTCATCATACCAACTTGTTTTTGGTGAGCCCATTTTTCCAATAGAATTCGAAATTAAGACTCTCAAAATCACAAGGGAAATTGGATTGGATTTTACAAGAGCACAGAAACAAAACCTGCAAAAGCTTAATGAGCTGGATGAAATGCGCCTATCGACCTTGCAACGTACAATTGTTATTCAGCAGCAAAGGGCCAAATGGCATGATCGAATCATCAAGAAGAAAAAATTTAGAAGGGTTATTGGGCACTATTATGTGATTCCATATTTCAAAATTTCCGAGGGAATCTCCAGATAAGATGGCTAGGAACATATGAGGTCACTAAAATTTATGGCAATGGTATGGTGAGCCTTACTACAAATGATGGTTCTGACATCTCTTTCCTTTCCAATAAACACCTACTATGCCTGTATCACCAACCACTCACACGGGAGTCTTTTCTTCACAAGGTAAGTAATGATTCCAACCTACAGGTTACAGATGATTAGGGAGGAAACCCTGCAGCTACAGGCAGATGAAGTTTTTGAAATTTCATTCATTTTGTACATAATGTACATATTTTTGTGAAAGTTTTTAATTGAAGTTACGTTTCTTTAAAAAAAGGCCAGTGGGGGAGTTGTTCTTGTTTCCTTAGTCATAATTGTTGTTCACTGAGTCACAGTTGTTGTTCCCTTGGCTGCAATTACTATTCCATTAGTCACAATTGTTGTTTGCTTGGTTGCGGTTGTTGTTACCTTAGTCAATGTTGTTGTTCCCTGAGTCACAGTTGTTGTTCCTGTCAGGTCAATTTACTAAGTAAACTAACGCAGATGTTTTACTTGTCAATTCAGGTTTGTAGACTTGGAAGCATGTCCAAAGTATATGGATTTCAAGTAAATTCAATTTCTGAAGGCGAGGCTAAAAGGTTAAAGGAAATGCATATTACAAATAAGTTCTAAGTTTAAAGAAATTAATGAGTCTCTGATTCAAGATGCAGTAAGAAAATGAAGAGGCTCCTAACTTAGGAGGTCCTAGTTGTCCTTCCTCACAGTACTATCCCCAATAAGAGAAACTAAAGAGCAATAGTTTGTGATGTGTAGAAAGCAATAGAAGAGGCTCTTAAGTTAGGAGGTCCTGGTTGTCCTTCCTCACAGTATTGTACCCAAGAAGAGAAACTAAAGAGCAATAGTTTGTGATGTGTAGAAAGCAAGAGAAGAGGCTCCTAACTTAGGAGGTCCTAGTTGTCCTTCCTCACAGTTCTACTCCAACAACATTACCATTGCATCAAATCATAAACGGGAATTCAAGAAACAATTCAAAAAATGCAAAAGGATGATTTTTAGTTGTGATTCATAATTTAATAGAAAGAGAATTTAACTTAAATCCTTGGTTTTCCTTTCGTATGTAAATTAGATCGTAAACCAAAATCATACAAAAATCATAAAACATCTAAGTAACTAAATCATAAAACTCAAACAAGAAATATTGAATCAAAATTATGCTAATTTATACAAAATTTAACCAAAGTGTACTTAGCTTGGTATGGGGGCCCTCCAACCTTGCCTTGTACACCTGAAGAACTCTTCAGCTACAACTAGCTTAATAAAACACTCACGGCATGAACAACAATAGAACAGTAGAAATGATTCTTCAAATTATCTCAAAAGTCTTCAATAGACTCCATACAAAATTACACTCTTAAATGGTCCATAAACTGTGTCTAAATAGGCAAATCATAAACAAAATCTGCTATAATTGCTCTAACAACTTTATCAATCCTAATCCATCCATATAGGTCGAATTCATCAAGTCTGGTTCACAAAATTAGGAAAATACCACAAAATAAGAAATTTGTCCCTTTTTACTAGGGATTTCTGAATGACAGGTCAAGTTTGACCAGCGTTGATCGGGCATGTGTTTTCTCAGTTTGATTGAACCAATAGGTGCTACTTCATCCGTGGTTCCCAAGCTTTCCAAATATGCACTTATATCTCACCCACGTGTCATGCATATATGACTTTAATGGAGCTATTACAAAAAGATTTAATGGAGTCCAAATTTACTCTTAAAACCCAATTTTTACAAAAATTTCCAAGAATTGAAAAACTTAATTTAGTTACCTGAATATGAAAAATAGGACTAAAATGAGGCAAATATAGGTGAAATAAGATGGAATATGGTGATAAATAGATGGATTTAGGATAGGCAAAAATGACCAAAATTGAGGGCCAACATCTCCCCCTGGCTAATGTTCAAGCATGTCCTCATGCTTGCTTCCTCTGTTTGGTTCTCCTGAGTAATGATGCCCATGATGTTCCTAATCATGTATCTTCTTCCAGTGCAACCTGAAGGAGAATGTTAATACCCTCATGTTTCCCTTCTTTGTAGATGGTAGTCCTCACTTTTTTTCTCATATTTGTACTGCCATAACTTTTTTCCTTTAGCCATTTGTAGGCTTGTTTAGAGATGAGGATATTCTGAGTCTCAAGATTTTTAATTTGCTTGCTCAATTTCTTGTTCTTCTTGTTACACAACATTTTTTCACTATCCATGTACTCTCTGTCTATGGTCCTAGAGGACCTCTACAGTGTACTCGACATGCTTTCCCATCATGAAGAAACTCCGAGTATGTCCCTCTTCATGAGAAGAATAATTCCCCTTTGCAACATTTCCCACCTTTTATCCCAGTTTACAAGACTGACACTACTGACCAGTTTCCTCCTCGAACCGATTTGCAGAGATTAAAACTAGCCCTCGCGCCCTATGGAGCGACTGAGCCCTTTTCCAGTCGCACTGATCCTTGTTTGGAAGGTTTTTTAAACAAGGAGCCAAAGCTTCCATATCTATAAGCTTCGTAACGGAAGTATGGTAGATGGTTGGGCTAGATAGAGACGAGGAAGTCAGTTTGGGCTCCTTTCCCCTGTTAGGATGGAACAACCTCAAGAGATAAAACCTTCTCCCATGATGAGAGGAACCATCGCCCATCCATCCAAACTATATAAACCTCTCTTTTTCCCAGGCAAAAGCTAGTTGGAGTTTTGGAGTAAGTTTGGATAATCAGCAAGTCATCTATAGCTTGTATATTTCTAGTGTATGCTTGAGGGAGAATAGTGTGATTTTGGTTTGGTTTGAGACTAGATGGAAAGAAGCCTTAAAACTTCCATTGTTGGGGCTATCCATGAAGTGCTAGTAGAAGCGGGGAACCCGGATACGTCAAAGGAGACCAGCAACATCAAGGCGTCGGTTGTAATCTCTTTTTGATTTATATAAATGCAACTATTGATTGATTTCCTACATGAAGTGTCATTTTACATCTTTATGGCTTAATGTTCCTTGACGTATTAAGTAAGTTTAATACAATCTTGTATGTTATCACGTTTGTTGTTGTTTGCTTGTTTCAGGAATTCAAAGGAAGGAAATATAAGATAGTTGGAGTAAGCAAGCAGGATCATCACCAAGCGGAATAATGTTCTAAGAGGTAGGCCCTCTTAATTTATTCTAGCTTAAGGAGATTTTCCATAGATTGTTTGTTTATGGCTAGACCGCTCTCTTGAACCAGAGGAATTGTTTGTGTCCGCACTTAGAATTTACCCACACCACAAAGTGGCGACCATACTGGGGAGTCGATCCTTCTGTTTGATTGATTTTCATTTTATGATTTTGTGTGAACTTTTCAAGTATCACCATTTCCATTTAGTGTTCTTTGTTTTGCTTGGTTTACTGCTCTGAGCCTGAAATTTACAGTGGCAAGTCTCGTCTTAGCCTTTGAAATTTTTTTTCCTTGAATCCTCGGTCAGCGCGTTTATTTTTCTGACAGTCCGTAGATCGACGCAAGTTTCTCAAAAACATTCACGCTGACCCCCTTTTGGCGCATGTTTTCAGTTAAGCAGTCATGCCGATTCCTGTAGGTGAAGGTCGAGGTTTCCCCTAGATCATAGCCAGTCTGTCTTGCCCTTCTGATTTCTGTCTCTTAGCTTGTTTTGACTGTGTTCTCCCTAGTTGGAAAGATCTTTTAGCTTGGTTTGTATGATTGGTTGATTTGCATTTTCTTCACTTGGTTCCTTGAGTTCTTGGATGGTGTATAACCCTAGGGCATCTAGGTCGTCACCCATTCACTTGTTTACATGCTCAGAAAGTCAAGTAGATGGTCAAATTTGCTCCTTGCATTATGTCTCATTAGTCCTTTTGTTGCTTTGATTTCCATTCAACAAGTTTGAAAAGTTTTTTTTGGTGTTTGAGCATCTCTTTCAGGCATAGATCACATTGCCCATCTTCTTTTTGGTTCAATCTTTGCTTCATTAGTTTGAAAGGAATTCTCTTTTATGCTTTATGTTTGCTTGTGATTGATTGTATTGGAAATATTTCATCGAAGTGTTTGTGAAAGATTCATTCTGTCATTTCATTGAAAAATACATAATTCTAGTTTGTTGAATCAATATGTTACGTTAGTTAGCATCATTGAATGCTAGAGTTGCATTGTCACTTGGATTTGAAAAGAATTGAATTCTCTTTATTAGTGAAAGGGATACTTGAAGTGCATTTCATAGGAAAGCTAGGAATTGGAAAGAGTTCTTTCATCATTTTGTCTTCAAAAGCGAATAGTGAAAAAGTCATTTTGCTTTCAAATGCTTGTTTTGTTGCATTTGAGTGTGTTTTCTACTCTCATTAGTGTAGACAATTCATCGACTTGAAAGGATCTTGTCTCATTTAGCTGCATATAGGTGTTTTTCGAGTCACGCCAATAAGGCTTGAAAACCGAGACATAATTTCAAGATCAACTCTAAAATGTACTCAATTAACCTAAGGTGCATTTGAAATCTAACGATCACATTTAGAAGGTCTAGGATAGAGATGTGTTCTGACGTCTTAAAACCTAGCAGTTGTCATTCGCTTCGGCACTAAACAACGCTAGTATGGACTTATGCTCCCCGTACTGTCGAGTATATAAAGGGAGACCCCACTAGGTTGCAATCCTTTATCCATAGGAAGAAAAGTCTACCGCCTTGTAAACGTGATACATCGAACACAATATTCGGGGAGATTGTATGCCCGTACTTTTCGGTTCGCCAGGAGTTATTCTGCAGTTCACGATTACCTGGTAATCCCTTTTTACCTAGATCATCTTGAGGACTCCCTAAATATAAAAGATTGCCCAAGTGCTTGTCCTTTCAAGCACATTTCAAACCGAAAGTGATAGAGTCACCTTTGCTTCCTTCTCGACTCTTAAAACAAGAAAGGGCACCAGTTTGTTTTTGCTTCTTAAAAAATTGTTGCCAACGATCTTTTAACATTCCTGTTAGTCTTTGTTAGACCACATCGTGAGTATACCTTTAAATACATTTTAAAGCCCTTGAAATCAACCTATTTTCCGGTTATTTGAGACAAAATCATCGTGGTTGAACAAACTGGTTCGCCTAGTTCCTCTTCCTCTCCTCTGTCTGAAAGATTGTCTAAGGAGCCTTTTCCTGAATTGTCATAATCACTTTAGGACCAAGGCGTTGATCTTGGAATTATTTTGAGTATTCAGCCTTTGTCATCTCGTCCTCCCCTTCAAATATTGGGTCACTTTCTGACGTTGCCTCGGAATCTTCGGATAACCCTATCCAGACTCTCAAGAATCCACTGACTTCTGAAGGTCAGCTTGGACTGGTTGTTTATCCTTCGAATCCTTTGTTCGATCCTATTGTGATATCACTGCAACGTCTGTATAGTCTGTATGATCAGCAGGTATTCCTTTGGAATTATCCCCTCGAACATCTTCAGTAGTTCATTGTCGTATGTTTTCACCCATGGAATCAGAAGGCGAAATCCCAGTCTCCTCTCCTGGTCACTCAGAGGTTTCCACTCCATGCACAATCGAGGAGCAGGAATATCATTTTCCTCCTGAAAGTTTCCCTTATAAGGGAATCATTCCGACTAGTGTTCATCCTGAGTTACCGTGTAATTACGTGACTTTAGCTCAGTTGGTTTCAGACATGCCTACTGCCTCATCATTATATCATAACCCTATTTGGGCATCTGGCGCTATGCCTACCACAAGTCAGTTCATTCAAAACCCGACCTCCCAACATACGGTGATTTTTGTAGTTACTTCAGTCCCGTTGCAACCCACCATTCTGAATCTTCTTGTTTTGTTGGTTCAAGTAACCTGTCTGGTTCAACCGACGATCTCGAGTCATGTCGCTGTCATTTCTTCCATCCCTCCAATAAGTGGGAAGGCTATCGCACCGCGTGGGGGACAACGTTCAAATGTTTCTATGATATCTGGCATAACTAATATGAGTGGCTCACAACCTCATGGTTGGGATGAACCAACCCTCTTCAGGTGCCATTTCAAATCATGTTGGTCCTGTTGGATCAAGTAATGTCCAGTACCAACAGCGCAATGTTGGTCCGTCTGGGTCGAGTCACATCCAGTACTAGCAGCCCAATATGGCTCAAGGTCATTACCAACTTCCTTATGCTCCATATGGTTCACAAGCAATGACTAATCTGCCATACATCCCTCAGCATGGACCATATGTCCAGCCTGGTCTGTCTGCCATGCCTGGTGGGTATGGTCAGATACAGTTCGGGAACTTTCAAGCTATCATTCTAGGAACTGTTCAAGTACCTTTTGTAGCAGCAAGGACAGCTCCTGCAACAACAAGGGAAACCTTCGTTGCAACAAGGGCCATCCATGCAGCAACAAGGGCCATCCATGCAGCAACAAGGCCAACCTTCATTGCGGCAAGGGCCATCCATGCAGCAGCAAGTGCAGATGATGCCGCAGCAGGGACAACTACAACAACCGCAGGGGCAACCCTCGCAATAGTTG
>APFE031615614.1:0-11117 GCA_000404065.3 Pinus taeda
AAAGTGTCAAATCTACGCAGCTCAAGTGGGACTCGTCGGTGCAAAGGATAAAGGGAGTATCATGGATGGATTTTACAATAGAACTAGTACCAGGTGCAGCCCCGATGTCCCGAGCACCATATCAGATGAGTGTACCAGAATTAACTGAACTAAAGATGCAATTACAGGAGTTATTGGACAAGAAGTACATTCGTCCTAGTGTATCACCGTGGGGAGCCCCTGTATTGTTTGTCAAGAAAAAGGACGGAGCTTTCCGTATGTGTATAGATTATCGGCAGTTGAATAAATTAATAATCAAGAATAAATATCCGCTGCCCCGAATTGACGAACTATTTGATCAAGTGAAAGGTGCCACGCTATTCTCAAAAATTGATTTGAGATCCGAGTATCCAAATCAGAATTAAGGAGCAGGATATAGCTAAAACTTAATAATTTTTGGTACTGCCATTTGGGCTGACTAATGCACCTGCAACATTTATGTGTTTGATGAATAGTGTGTTCCATAAATATCTAGAAAATTTTGTATTAACCTTTATTGATGGCATATTAATATTCCCGAAATATTCAGGATCATGAGGAGCATCTTAGGTTGGTGCTCCAAACACTTCGGGAACATCAGCTATACGCTAAGTATAGAAAACACGATTTTTATAAGGAATAGATCCAGTATTTAGGACACATCATAAGCAAGGAAGGTATTGCGGTAGACCCCGAAAAGATCAGAACCATAAAGGAATGGCCAGTACCAAAGGAAGTGGTGGATATAAGGTCGTTTATGGGATTGGCAGGATATTATAGGCGATTTGTGAAAGGATTTTCACGAGTTGCCTACCCCATTACCTCCTTACAAAAGAAGGGAAGAATTTTTAAATGGACTGCAGAATGCCAGCAGAGTTTTGAGCAGCTTAAACATTTGCTCACAACTGCCCCAGTATTGAGTATAACAGACTCGGAAAAGGATTACGTAGTCTGCACTGATGCAAGTAAAGAGGGTGTAGGAGGTGTGTTAATGCAAGAAGGAAAAGTGATCGCATATGAATCCAGGAAGTTGAAAGAACACGAACAAAAGTATTCAACATATGACTTAGAATTAACTGTTGTTGTGCATGCACTAAAGATGTGGCATCACTATCTCTTGGGAAAGAATTTTTTATTGATGACATACCATCACAGCTTGACCAACTACTTTCACCAACCTACTTTAAATGTGAGGCAAGTCTGATGGGTGGATTTCTTGAGTGGAATTGATTTTGAAATTAAGCACCTGAAAGGGAAAGAAAATCGGGTGGCAAATGCGTTAAGCCGGAAAATGCATTGTCTGTATGAAATTGCTACCAGCAAAGGATGGGTTACTTTCCATAAGGAAATCAAACAAGCTGCTGAACAAGATCGGGAATACCAGCAAAAGAAGCAGCAAGTGCAAGATGTGACTAGTCCCTTAAGGCAACAAGGTTATGAGCTAAAAACTACAGGTATATTATATTACAAGGAAAGAATATACATACCCAATCACGCTGAAATCAAGAAAAAGATCTTGGATGAGCATCATAAGAGTCCCTATGCAGGACACCCGGGGTACCAAAATCTGATTACTGTCGTTCGAAAAGAATGCTACTGGCCAGGAATGAAAAAAGAGGTGATGGACTATCTAGCGCGATGTATTGTATGCCAACAAGTTAAGGCCGAACATCAACACCCTGCAGGACCGTTACAGCCTTTGCCTATACCTGAATGGAAATGGGAAGTTATCACCATGGATTTTATTACTGGGTTACCTAAGTCCAAGAAAGGCAATGACTCCATCATGGTTGTGGTGGATAAACTCATCAAGTCGGCTCACTTCATTCCAGTACAATCTACATATAGAGTAGCACAAATAGAAAATGTTTTTATGCAGAATATCTTTAGGCTCCATGGCTTACCCAAAACCATAATATCTTATCATGATGTCAAGTTCACATCAGCCTTCTGGAAAACTTTATTTGAAGGTTTGGGAACCCAATTAAACTTCAGTACTGCTTATCATTCGCAAACCGATGGATAAACAGAGCGGGTAAACCAAGTAGTGGAGGACATGTCGAGGTCTTATGTGATGCAGCAACCCAATCGATGGGAAGAATATTTACATTTGGTGGAATTCGCTTATAACAATGGATATCATGCATCCTTGCAGTTGAGTCCATTTGAATTGCTTTATAGTCGGAAGTGCCATACACCATCCAGTTGGGGTGGGCCTGAGGATAAACTTATGTTGGGACCAGAAATGCTAAAGGAAATGGAGCAAATGGTTAAGAAAGTGCGGGCTAATTTAAAAGTGGCCCAAGACAGGCAAAAGAGTTATGCAGATCGGAAAAGAAACTTCAAGGAATTTCAAGTAGGAGAGCATGTATATGTAAGAATTCAGGCAAAGAAAAGCACATTGCAATGGAGTGGTTGCGCTAAATTAGCACCCCGCTTTTGTGGACCCTTCCAGATTCTGGCTAGAATTGGGCCAGTGGCTTACCAACTAGCCCTACTCAGCCACATCAGAGTTCACAACGTGTTCCATGTGTCGGTGTTAGAGAAATACATTTATGACCCTAAACACATAATTAGTTGGAAATACATCCAGGTAAGACTGTGCCTAGAATAGCACAAAATAAAACTAATGATAAGAATAAGACTGATCAAATATTGTGTGTTTCAGGTGGAACCAGAAAGAGAGTTTTTGGTCGAACCAGTGAGCATATTATATTGGAGAAGGGTCGTGGTGCAGAAACGAGCCATCATCCAAGTTAAAGTACAGTGGCAGCACTTCGGACCGCATGAAGCTACCTGGGAAGATGAACAGAATATGAAAGAAGCTTACCCTGAACTGTTTTTGGGGATGATGTTGAATTTCAGGAGGGGGAGATGTGACACCCCTGGTAAAATGAATAATGTTTTTCAAGTAAAAGACAGTAAATTTAAAATAGTAACCATAAATGTATGCTGGTGAATTTTATGGTTAAGGTATTATGATTATTTAACTGATCACGTAGTTAAACTGCTCAGTGATTTCATAGTATAGGGTTGCAAGAGAGCAACTGGAAATGAATATAATTTTCTTTTCATAAAGAAAGAAATATTGATGAATTTAAAATATATATATAATAAAGATTATGACATCTTTCCAAGTAGAGGCAAAACCTAACTACCTCTGGATACAGTTGAGACTCCTACAAAAGGAGGTTGCTATGTCTGGTGAGGACCAGATAGCAGAAGGAGGAAAAGAAAGAACAATGACTCTGGAAAAGCCAGAAAAGTTGCTACGTCTGGTAAGGACCAGATAGCACTTGTGGGAGATAAAAGTCTCTCTGAAACCGCTATGTCTGGTGAGGACCAGATAGCGTAACTCTGTTACAACAGAGGACTTGCAGATAGCATAAATTCTGCAAGAGTGCTTGGGGGTGGAAGGTCGATGAGGACCCTCCTAGGGTCAGGTGGAAGACAAGCGCATTAAGAGGTTGGCCCTGGAATTCAGGTATGAACAACTGAGAATTTCATGATTGAATATGATCAGTGCAGTTAGAAAGAAATACTCGCTGTCATGATAACAGCATATGTTATAAAGCTATTACATAAAGGCTAAAGTATAAAAGAAATCTTAACAGGCTATATGCCATCGAACTACCAAATATGAAATGAATGCCTGGTAGAATAATTGAAATAGCATAGTAAATACAGTATAGTAACAACAAATTTGTTATCATTAGATCGTAAGCCGAGCAAATACAAACAAATAATATGAATAACAATATTTCAGATGATATTATAAACGACAGAGCACAATGTAATTAAACAAGACTATATACATGTGTATCTGGCTATTCAAATATAGAACAATTGTAAACCCCCCGATACTGCCATATATGAGATTAAAGATAGCAGGACCGTGATGGCATGAAGTCATTCCTCAAGGAAACTTTATGAGGACGTAACCCTCCCCACTCGAACCGAGCATGGAATCTCACAGAGAAGTGCTCGAGGAATGGGGAAGGGCCTCTGTATGGTTCTATGAATCATGACCGGGTAACTATGCTGAACAGCATAGCATGTTAACTAAGAGCGAGCCGAATGACATGGGTTACGGTCAAAGGAGGCCATTCTCTGTTAATGAAACATAAAACACCATATATATATTCCAGCTAAACAAAAATACGATATTTATTTACACATATAAATTCCAGATATCAGAATGAGCGCAAGAGCTAATATATGCAAGCGGTAAAACAAGAACCGAGCAAGAACTCATCGGCTTTATAAATGCCTGTTAGACACATATTCTTCCAAATAACAGATAATACATAAATCCCTGATAAATACAACAAAGGGAATGTTAAGATAATGTTTACACATTGAACTTTACAAGGGATCACCGTGGTGATAACCCTCGGACCACCAAACTAAATCTCTGAACCAAAATGGCTTGACTTCCAAAGTGAATCAAAAGGAGGACGACGCGGCGGAAACTCGGGTTCCCTGCCGTAAAAGAAACCAAGAGGAATGCTTGCGAAATCCACCAAGCATACACTTGGAGCAACCGGATAGTCTCCTTTAAACCTTAATGAAGGCATAAAACTTGTTGACACAGCAAGATTCAGACATGCGTGGAACCATAAGGGTTCAGAGGAAAACTCTTATGGAATGATAATGCTCACCTGAGAACCAGGGGGTCATGCATGCTCGTTTTGCATGCAGAAACCCGGAGCAAGAACCCACCTCTGCAAACAAGAAAAACGAGAAGGTAAGCGGTGAAATGAAAAAGAAAATTAATCAACCTTCATGATAAAACAAAACAGAGATAGCATAATGTAAACCAGACTGAATAATAACCTTGCCTTGAAGTTCGAAAAGGAAACAGAGCTTTACCCTGTGTAAAGTTATGCCATGGCGGAGCTTAGCTCTTCGCCAAGTTTTCTCCAGAGCCGAGAGCAGACCTGGGTCGAAAATTCTGGAAGTGAAGAGAAACATTCCAATAATATACTCAAACAATCTTATAAGCCAAGTGGAGGATTGACAACCATTGATCCGGGTCATTCCAAGCCCACCGTCGGATGACAATGGTAAATGAACGCCAACCTACAACTTGAATTTGCCTTGTGCCTCTGCCATTAAGACTATACCTCAGGCTAGCAAGAGGAGTAATGAGGCAGCCAAGCCGTGTGGGTAAAAGTTGGCTAATTGCGCCTCTGTGCGCCAAGTGGAGGTCGAAATCCGGCAAGCCGTGGAGGGCAACCGGAAAGGTGTAACATCCCTCCCTTAATAATAAATAATAAATAGTAAGAACTAATAAAAATAATACAAAAATAATAATTAATAATAAAAAATAATAATAATGAATAATAAATAAACCACTTAATAAATAATAAATAATAATAACTAATAAAATAATACAAAATAATAAGTTAATAATAAATAATAATGAATAATAATAAATAAATCATAATAAAAATAATAAATAATAGAAATGATAAGTAATTAAAAATAAAATAGTAATTAACCAATAAACAAATAATAATAAAAATTAAAAAATAGTAATAACCATAATAAAATAAGGAAATTATCAAAAAAATTAGCATGCCGACACTTGGAGGGTGGGCATGTGGCATGAAGACACATGGAGGGTGTGCATGTGGTTTCCCATCCAATGTTTTTTCTATTTAAGGAATGATGAGGAGGATGGAAGGGGTCGATCATTTGGAGGTTCCATCTTCATTCTCTTGGAGAATGCTAAGACTTAGGAATACTAGCAGTAGTCATTGATTGAGGGCTCGGGGGTGGCCAGTTGTAGCAGAATCCTGCACAATTGAGCCTACGGTAGGGAGGAGAGTTTTCCCCAAAACCCTGTTGCGGTAAGCCTATTTCTACCACAAGTAAGCTCAGGTAAGCATTTAAATTTAATGTTAATAAGTTTATTAGATATTCGTATTCGGGCTGTTACATATGGTATCAGAGCAGTTTAACCCTTAGGGCCTATGGGCATTTGGAAAATTACTTTGTTGGAATTTTTTTTTAACTTGACTGGTTTTACAGTTACAGGTTGATTACTTCCAGGAGGCGACATATTTTTGTGAATTGGTAAATTATTCAATTTTCAGTAGATTTTGATGCTGGATAGGGAAACTAATTATACATGTTTAATTATCATGCCTGTATTTGAATTATTGCATGATATTATGACATGCCCTTATTTTAATTATAGGGCTGTTTTAGTCCTATTTTATCGAACATCTGTTATTTTGATTTGATGGGAGTGTAACAGGTCAAAATTTCTGGCATATTTTCAACCTGGTTTTCATTACTTTCAAACTTGTTATGTATGGATATCTGCAAAATCTCACTTGAGCTGAGTTCAAAGCTTCCACTGTGCCTTCGTAATTGAGTTGATTGCTCCACAGTTGATAGATTCTATCATGTAGTGCCTCATTATTTCCAATTCTTGAGAATCATTATTTTTCCTGGTTCTGGTTCACGGCCATTCAGTGAAGCAGCAGTAGAAAGCTCTTTTTCTGCTTCCAAGTTTGTACCTTCTTTCCTATAATTCCTCGAATAAGTTTGTTCTTGGATAAGTATCCTGTCTTTTGACACCTTTTCTACTTTTTGCTAGCAAAATATGTAGAACTGTAAATAGTTATATCTATAAGCATAAGTACCTTGTTTTGTCGTTTTAAACATTTTAGTTCCTTCCTGAGCATAAGATATTTTCACATAATTAAAGAGTGTTCGACTATGGTAGTAAAACCTGACGATTAGCAAGAAAAAAAAAAACAAATGATATTTTAGAGGGCACCATTTCCACGGACCCATGCTTCTTCTGATCATAGCTAATTTGGTGGTGCCATTCAAAATAATGATATTCATTCTAAAATTTGTCATGTAGCAGTGCAGTTTTGAAAACCCCTGTCAGCTAGTAATTTGCCTTTCTTTTCATTTTTAAAGCTGCGCCTGTCTTCTGTATTCTGTTATGAGAAAATCGGTCTCCTCATAGAATATGAGGGGGGGGGTTATGGCTTCTCATTTTGTGTTACAGGTATGCTAATTCACTTTGGCTTCCTTTCATTGACAGATGCCTAAATTGGCGAGATGCTCCACGGGTTGAGGAACCCTCCTGCAAGCGTCGACACCTTGGTTACTTGAAAATGAATAGCAGATTGTATTCATTTGTTGGATGAACTGTCATTTATGTTTAAATTTTGATATCTGTCTCTAAATGTGGTTTATTTATGTGTTCCATGATATGATGCATGAACTGAAAACAGTAAGGAAAATCAGAGATAGTACAGACCCTAATCTTGTGTAATGGAAGAAGGGTACTTCCACTCGTTTACATATGTCCTTTACTTTCGGTGCCTCCCTTTCTATCTGCTACTAGTTCTTATTTCTTTCTACAGGAACCGCCAAGGGGCGAGTTGATATGTTCCAATGCGTTCTGAAATGTTATAGTATTGGTCTGTGGTTTAAGCATTTGCCATCTATTGTTTGGAATTGATACATCAGCTTTTGAAGAAGGACCGCAAGGTCACATGCCATAACTGTGACACAGATTCCCACTTCTTAGCAGGTGGTGGATTCTTGGTAGTCAAAGTGTTAAGAAAGTTTCTGGAAATGCTTCCATGGTTATATGAACTCAGACCATGAGCATTTTGATGTATTTTCGAATACATGAAACGCCAGTTTTGCCAGGCTTGCATTTGTATGAAATGTTTCTGTGTGGCTTTTGTTGGATTTGTCTTTGTCTCAAATTGGTTAGGGCTATATGCTCTGCTAATGAATCTCTGTCTATAGTGTGCTTCTGGGGTTTTTAGGTCGATGTCTGTGTTTATCGTTCTCCTAACCCTGTCTATATATATTACCCTTGTATATGCGTGTTTTATTTTTCTCACAGGTCTGAAGATTAGCAAAAGCGTAGGCATAGGATTTGAAAATATTTTGCAGGTCTTTGTTGAGAATCTGAAAATATTTTGTAGGTCTTTGTTGAGAATCTAAAAAAGAAATCGAAAATTTTGTAGCCATTAGAAATTCTATTTGTGAGATTTTCTTTTTGAAGAAGGACCTTGAACCCCAAGGAAAATTTGACGTGGATTTGGTTGTGCAGGCTTGTATACATTTTCTGGGCCCAATTTTGAATTTTAGTCTATGGTAGCCACATGGGTTTGAAAACCAAACAGCTCTGTTAAAGACCTCTGTCACTGTATCTTAAACTTATCTTGCTACAAATCATCTCTTGAATTGTGGGTTCGGAATTTCTGTCTCTTTTGCTTCTGAATTGTGAGCTCCTCTGGGTCCCCAAACCCTTAGCTCTATTTACTGATCCAGTGTTCTTCGAATTTTCTGAGGGTTTCATTCATGCTCTAAGGTAGCCACAAGGGGTTTGAGATTATTTATGAGTAGGTAGAAGGCTTTTAGGGCTAGTCTTGGCCCTAGTTATAAAATCTCTTGAGGAATTTAAGGTAAAAAAAAAAAAAATTATTATCTTGAGGATTGTCTTTTTTATTGTAAATTGTTTTGCAGATTTTGGAAGGCTTATTTTAAGGAAGCCGCAATTCTTGCTAGCCTTCCGAACCTTTGATCCATTTACACAAACTTTTGAAGCATTTGGGAAGTCATTTTCTCTCAAAATTTTTGTGATTCCAATTACTGTTTAAAATTTGATATATCACTGTAAGGGCCACACATCAGTTTGAAAGTTGTGTCCATCTTAGCCACTGGCCTTCTGATAGTCTGCTCACATTTCTTTCGACTTAAAGACTCTCAAATCAATGTGCTGGGTTACTAAAATCTTTTGAAATCTTTTTATGCCATAAAGTTTTCCATAAATTTTAAATAATAATTTGGAGCGTTTCATCTACCTGGGACTTGAGCTTTTGAGGCTTGGATTTTCTCTTTGAAGTTTTCTTTTGGGTGCTTTTTGTTTCATCTATCTTGGCAGCTTCAAGAGATAAATTTGTTAGATTATCAATCATTGTTAAAAAGATTTCTCTTTCAGCAACACTTATTGGCAGTAATTTAGTTTATTTGACAAATCTAAGAGAGCTATTTCTAGTTTACCGTGGACATTAAAGCCTTTTTCTCAACCCGGTGCAAAGGCATATTTTCAAGATCTGATCTCGCTGTTTTGCAGGGCTAACACATTGTAATTGCAAGAATTATATCAAAAGAAAAAGCAGTGCTCTCTCACTATCTAAAAATATCAAACCTAAAGCATCACATACAGAGCCTGATCATGTTTAAACATTAGCAATATTAAGCCTAGAACACTCAAGAATTAATCACATTAATTACAAGGTGGCTTAAATATTTTTATGAATCTGGTTCTTGCATTTTTTAGTAAATATTCCTGCTACCAGCAAGCTATCTTGTGACTGGTCTTTCTTCACTGTGGGTTATTTTTTTGACTGTAGTACCCTTGAGATCTGGTGTATATTGCTCATCTCTCTGGTTTCTAATTGCTAATCTGTTTGAGGACTTTAACTCTTGGATTTAATTAGCTAGATCTGATTGCTAAGTATTGCTTACTTAACTGCCTTTAGTCAGTTGTGCTTGCATTTTTACATCTCACTTGCCCCTAATTGTTATTTCATAAGGTGAAGAGCATCCTAAACAAGTGGTGTAGCTAAAGGTATTTGTTGTGGCAATGTTTCATTAATCTATTGGTGGAAAAGGCCTTACAATCCTATGTTTCACACATACTTCATAAATTTATTTGCATGTCAGTTACATCGCTCACATTGAAACGTTTTTCCATTTAATTAAAGGAACCTAATCCTTGTTCTTGTATATTTCTCTTGACTGACAGTGGGTTGTAGCAACTAATATTTCATTTTTTTACAATGGTATATTTGAAATCTGATGCTTTTTTTCATCACTAGCATTCACTAATTGTCTTTCTATTTTTATCATTTGCGTTTTGCAACTTGAAGAGTAGCCATTAGTGTTTGATTGCTCATTGTTTTGGAAGGTCTTCTTGAAAATACAGATTTGCATTCATTAGCTAGTCCTACTGTCAAATTGCTTCTTAAATTGATGTTACAAAATCATTTTCAACGTTCACTTCTTCCTAATTGCTACAAAGTGAAAGTCTCAGCGAGTCACATAATTAAACGTATATTGCATTGTTGTGATTCATTGACATATCTTCTTATTCAAATATTGCAACATTTGGATAGCAGTAACCTAATTCCCAAAATCTTATTCTCAAAAGGGTTACTAATTTTTTTTTTTTACTTGGATATAATTGGTTGATATTAAGAATTTTTCCTCTTCTCCTATTAGCAATCTCACATAATATTTGTGCTTGTAATAATTAAAGTTCACTTTTTTCTAATTGATATATCATTGAAGTGAAGATTAGATAAACAAACACAAATATTAAAGAATTGAGTTAGTTGTGCCTGTTGGCATTAGCTCATTGGATAATCCTAACGCTTCTTCGTTGGATTTTTATTGGAATATTGTAAACTCCTTGAGGTATTATTTGTCTTGCTCATAAGTCCTTTATTGACTGGCATAGGCATTTTAGAAATCTAAAGCTCATCATTGGCACAAGCATACTTCCTTTGTTCTCCCTCTAACCCAAAACAGAGAAAGAAATAAGCAAATCTGAAATATTTTGACTATTTAACATAAGAAATTGCTCACTGCTGTCCTAAAATTATTTACTGCTCTTCTATTGAAGCATAAGTAATTATCTGCTGTCCTGAAGATACTAATTTGTGTCATTTGAAATTCTGAATACATTGCTTTAAAGTGCTCTCATTTACCCATAAGGGTATAGGCATTGGATAAGAGGTATTTTGTTGAGAATTTCATTGGATAGCCTTGGTATTACTCTCGTCTCATTAAAAGATTAGCCTTGGTAATACTCTCTTGTCTCATTAAAAGATAGCCTCACATTGGCATTTGAAAATCTTAAAGGTGTTGCTGATCTAACCATATGATTATCACTTTGACATAATCTTGGCAAGTTCGTTAACAACACTATTTCTTCTCTTTAAAATATACAAGTGGGTATTGACATAAATCATATCAGAATTCTTGTTTTTAGTAGCTTGTCACCAAGGACTTATCAAATTGCTTACAGTTTATAGTTCAGCTTG
>APFE031615615.1:37591-63753 GCA_000404065.3 Pinus taeda
GCACACCCTCCATGTGTCTGCATGCTACATGCCCACCCTCCAAGTGTCTGCATGCTACTTTTTCTTTATTTTCCTTTGATTTTTTTGATAATTTCCCTTTATTTTTATTACTTATTTCTTTTAATATCATTTTTTTATTGGTTTTTTTTCCCCTAGGAAAATCAAAAATATTTCATTAATAATCGGAAGAGTCTGTGTATACATTCTGTATTAGTTTACTTTCATAAGCCGCACTACCACGCAGGGTATGCTTTCAGTGTACTATCAGTATGCTGTTCAAAAAAGAGCAAATGAATAGATCCTGTAAGGACAGGATCCAACAGAATAACAGAAAAAATAAAAAAAAAAGTAAAGATAATAAATGTTCCAGCAAGCTTATTCTTTTCTTCCCTTCTTCTTCTCTACCCGACGCCATCCTCCCGAATTAGCTGTGGGTGTAGTTGTAGCTAGTTGGTTTCCCATGGTGATCATTTGTTGTTCTTTGTCTGATTCTGAACCCTCCGAGCTGTGGGTTCTCTTTATGCCACTAATTTCCATTTGTAGCTCTTGATGTAGATCTGTAATAATCAGCCCCGTTTGAGTTGAAAGGTTTTTTGCTTCCTGAGTTTGTTTCTGTCCCATTTGAGGTTCTGGTTCCATGTGGTTCTCTGGAGGGTCCTCCTTGATATCCTCTTCTTCCAATGGCTCTGTGTGTTGCCAGCCTTTGGGGTTTTTTTGTTGTTTTTCTTAATATTCCTAGAGTCCTTTTGAGCTGATGGACATCCATTTTGGAGATGCCCAGTCTGCAAACAGTTCCTGCATCGGAATGTTGTGTTTTCGTAGTCGAGCTGTTGATTCCATTGGGTATTGTTGAAGTTTAGCATGATGTGGTCTGGTAGCCCCTGACTCAGATCCACTTCTACACATATTCTGGCGAATGTGAAGATACCCCTGGCTGCTCTGTCTTCATCCATTTTTAGGAATTTCCCTAGAGAATTCCCAATGGCGATTATCACTTTATGATGCCAGAAGTGCAATGGGAGCCCATGAAGCCTCACCCATACAGGCATGGTTGAGACTATCATTGTATTAGCATCAAATCCCGGGAACCAGGGGGTAGTAAAGAGGCCAGCATTGCCCCAGAACCATGGCCCCTGTTTGATAATACTGTCTCTTTCTTGTTCTGTATCAAACCTAACTATGAAAAACCCCTTAGGGCAGAGGTAAATTTCGCAGTTAGGTGACCATGTTGTGTAGATCCATTGATGCAGGGCATCTGATTTTGGCCAAAATCCATTGAATCTGCATATGACTGCAGTATTTGATAAATCAGTATATAGGTTAATTACCTCTGGTATAGATACTTGTAGAGTTGGTGATTCTGGTTTTTGCTCGACGATGTAGGGTCCTGGCAGTTCTGAAGCTGGTGCTGCTTTGCTTCCCCTTTTTTCTTCCTTTCCTTTTACTGCGTCCCGAAAGGATCCTGTGTTTTTAGAGCTGGTTCCAGGGCTACCACCACGCAGTCGGAGGGTTAGATTTATGGTTGAATCATTAGCTATACCATAATGCTGCAGGGTTTTGTTGTCTTGCAGATCGAAACCTGAATAAATGAGGTTTTGTAAGCGTTCTGGTATTCCATGGCGGCCCTGTATTTCCTTTTTTAACTCCTGGATGCTTGTTGCCTTCCTGAGTCGCATGCAGTAGTGATTTCCTTCAAGCGATTTGACGAAGATCTGAATCAGATCTGCATTTGTATGGGATAGATCGGTGCTGTGGAACCTTTGTTGTGCCAGATCTATACCTCTGCGCAGTGGATCGCTCCTATGTTCTTTATCTTGGAGCATGTTCTGAGCATGATGGGTATGCTGATCTGATCGGAGGCAAGTTGTCCTGGGATCGCCCCAGATCAGGTTACCCTTACCCTGTTTGGCACCGTCACATATGGCCATCTCCATTGATACAGATTGCCAAGGGTATTGATAGAGGGAACCCAGATCTGTCCTGGGTGATGCATCTTGTACCAAAAATCGGATATAAAATTCCATTCTCTGATTATATTGTTCCAGATCTTGAGTCTGCTTACTGATGGGAGATCCGGACCAAGTCCGAGTGGAGAGGCCATACCCTGCGCATCCGATTGGTGCAAGTAACCCAGAACAATGATGAAATGCACTCAGTTCCTTTATGAAAGAGACAACCAGTGCCGAGAAAGGGCAGTTAAAATCCTGTTTTTGCTTGCACTGTTCCAGATCTTTTTGCTGTTTTCCGTTTTCAGTTCCGGGTCTAATCCAAAGGGCGAGATCCTGTGCGGCACGTCCCTCGACCAGGCATCCCTTCGGATCGGCGCATTGCTGGTCTCTTTGGCCTGCGGCGGCAACCTGTTCTTCGCAAACCCTAGCTGCCTGAGAAATCGCCATCGTTCCGATCACCTTGAGATCCTGCTACTTAGGTGAGGGGGGACTTAAGGCCCTTCACTTCCTCAATCACATCTTAAATCTTAATAAGCTCAAGGCCTGATTCTCAGACAATGGCTTGGTTGGCTAGCCAATCCACCATCTTATTCTGTGACTTCCTTGTGTATGAAAACTTGGAACTTAGAAAGACACCTCAATTCATTCTAAAGCCCTCAGAAGTCAGCATATGCTGCCATCGGTGAACCAGTTATTGACTCTGCTGTCCTGTTCAAGATGTCGATTAGAAGTTTAGAGTCTCTCTCATATTTCAATCCTTTGGAATCCTTAAGATTTGATTGGGGTTATCCCCCCAACTGAGGAGGCTTCTACCTCTGCTAAGGCTCCTTATTTCTTTGTTTGACTGACTATAATTTTTTTTTCCCAATAACAAAATATCTCACCCTCCAGCTTGTAGGCAAGGGTAAGATATTCTTCAGGGCTCAAGACTGTTCAACAACAAGGCTTGAAGCCATTACAAAAATATACTTGATATGAGCTCATCATGTCAGTTGCAGGAATTAAACCTGGGCGGGGAGGAAAACGATCATTCCTCCTAATCATCTGAGATAAATCCAATTGACATTTGACTTCCTATAATATGAACTTTGTAATACATTTCCATCGTTTCTGGATAACCTCTGATTTCTGTGTGGAGCTGGTCATTTTCAAATTAACTCCTGAACTCCTTGTTTCAAAAGGCAGCAGTTCTAAACATTTCAGTCCATGATGTCCGTACCTCTTTTGGAAAAGGACATTGTGTCAGGATGTAATCAGAGGTTTCTTCATTCCTTTCACATCCATTAGACCTTGTTGGGCCATGTACACTTCTCTTCAAATTTTCCCGTGGATTTTTTTTCCCTTTGACTGCTATCCACTGAAATGCTGGAACTTTGGGCCATATTCCTGGGTTTCATATCTTCTTCCCAGCTTTAATCTAAGAATATGCATGCTCTTATTAGACCATGCCATATCCTTCTTTAAGTGACTAGGATCCTCTTGATGTGGGACTCCAGCACAAGACATCTTCTTTGCTTTGGAATTTACTGAATCTAAACCATAGAGCCTCCTTGATTGCCTTTGCCTCCTTAGTTGAGACATTTGTTGGCCATGTTAAAGGGTATTTCCATTTGATTTCAGCGATAGACCCCGAAGAGTTTTTGGGACTGATCCAATAATCCTTTGTTTTGGTTCACCCCAAATTGATCATAACCTTTCTGATTCTGTCCAGAGCTTCGATGCTTCCGAGAGGCTGTTGTCCAACCCATGCATACTCCTAAAAGTCTTCTTTTGATCTATTTTGGGTATCTTGGAAAATCCAACTATCTGTTAAACATTTTTTGATCATATTATTCCTTTTGATCCTTAAGAGACATCGTCATGTCCTGACTCCCACCAGGTGGACAGGTTCCCTATTCCCCAGGTGTTTTTTTTCCTTGAGATTTTGACACAGACCTTTTTTTGTCAGAGATAATGCACCAGTATACTCTCACACATGGAACTTTGTTTACCGGTCTTTTTATCCTTGCTTCTCCTTCCAGTTTAGGCATCACTATTTGTTTCCAACTTTATCAGGTGCTGTTTTTTCTCCTTTGATGCCTCTTGTCATTAGAAAGTTTTATTAACTTTATCCCTCTCCAAGAGCACTGATCTCGGGGCCAGCAGATTGGATTTTTAGAAGATGGGTATAGCTGATAACTATTGGATAAGGGTTAATCTGTCTGCCAGAGAGAAACTTATTGGCCGAGCATTCTATCCTGAGATTAAGTTTATCCCCAAATTCCCCACCATCTTTCCTGCTGTGCCTTGTATCCAAAGGGGGAAGCTCAAATATCATGAAGGGAACACATCTTCTTTGAATGCTAGAACTTTCAAGATTCTTATTTTAGTGTCTAATTGACGTTAAGGGAAAAAAGGACTAGATTTTTCCTTGTTGATAGAGTGGCCCAATCTGTCCTTGAATCTGGATGGTATTGATAAATTGTTTAGCTTCTATTACACTAACTTCTCCTAATAGGAATTTGTCTTCCGCAAACTGTAGCTGAGTGGTAGAATCAGAATCTGAAAAGATCAAATATGGAAATGGCTCAGGCGAGACTTCCTTGTCTTGCTTCTTTGATGAGCTTTCTCAAAATATCTGCTAGAATGATAAGAAAGTGGGGACAGAAGGCAACCATGTCTTAATTCTCTTAATACTCTGTCAAAATTGGAATGTTCCTCATTAACCAGAAGTACACAGGAAGAAATTGAGATGCATTCAAAACTTAAAAGTCCAATTCACCACTAATTCATTGAATCCAAAAACCTGAATGGTTCTGATGAGAAAGGCCCAATTAACCTTATTATATATCTTTGACATGAAAGTGGGGACAGAAGACAACCATGTCTTAATCCTCTTAATACTCTGTCAAAATTGGAATGTTCCTCATTAACCAGAAGTACACAGGAAGCAATTGAGATGCATTCAAAACTGAAAAGTCCAATTCACCACTAATTCATTGAATCCAAAAACCTGAATGGTTCTGATGAGAAATTCCCAATTAACCTTATCATATACCTTTGACAGATTTTGATACAGGAGCATCTATAGACACACCAAAAGGAGGATGCACAGGAATCAGCTAAGGAATCAAGTGTGTAGAGAATGAGGCAGAAGTATAGTCACAAGGAAGAATTTGGTGTCTCTGAATCAAAATGCATAGGATGCTATGCTTGTGTGAAGTCAGAAGGTCGTTGAGGTTAAGAGCTTGTCATGCCAAGAATTGGAGAAGATAGACCGCTGCTGGGATGCAGTTGATGTGGTTAGTAGTGAAGGTGGTAAGTCAAAGTTTGAGGACAATTTGTTCAGGAAAGAATAGTAAAGGGAAGAAGAGTAAAGGAATTTGGTTTGAGTTCTAGGAAAGATAGTTGGCTCTAGAGAATTGCAGAATTACAGGATTGGCCCATGGAGGTGGGGTTGAAGGAGCACTCAAGAATGTAGGGTGGAGGCTGAGTAGAGGTTGACAGAAAGCAAGCCTGAGTCCTAGCATGAAAGAATGACTCATGTATGCTATAATAGTTATATGAAATGCGTTAATAGGTATAAGTAGATCTGTGTATTTGTCACCTGTAATCTGAATCCTTGTCTTTTACTTCATTATTCCAATATGTTCTGTTCCTTGCATTTTATTTCTGCAGGAATTTGTTTGGTTTCCAAGCATGAGCCCTTGGGTCCGTTGTGTTGCTGTGACAAAATTGGAGGATGCACAGGAGTCGGAGGATGCACAGGAATCAGCTAAGGAATCAAGTGTGTAGAGAATGAGGCAGAAGGATAGTCACAAGGAAGAATTTGGTGTCTCTGAATCAAAATACATAGGATGCTATGCTTGTGTGAAGTCAGAAGGTCGTTGAGGTTAAGAGCTTGTCATGCCAAGAATTGGAGAAGATAGAATGTTGCTGGTATGCAGTTGATGTGGTTAGTTGTGAAGGTGGTAAGTCAAAGTTTGAGGACAATTTGTTCAGGAGAGAATAGTAAAGGGAAGAAGAGAAAAGGAATTTGGTTTGAGTTCTAGGAAAGATAGTTCGCTCTAGAGAATTGCAGAATTACAGGATTGGCCCATGGAGGTTGGGTTGAAGGAGCACTCAAGAGTGTAGGGTGGAGGCTGAGTAGAGGTTGACAGGAAGCAAGCCTTAGTCCTAGCATGATAGAATGACTCGTGTATGCTATAATAGTTATATGAAATGCGTTAATAGGTATAAGTAGATCTGTGTATTTGTCACCTGTAATCTGAATCCTTGTCTTGTACTTCATTATTCCAATAATGTTCTGTTCCTTTCATTTTATTTCTGCAGGAATTTGTTTGGTTTCCAAGCATGAGCCGTTGGGTCCGTTGGGTTGCTGTGACAAAATTGGTATTAGAGCGAGTTAAGAACCTTGGGAGAAGTTTTAGTGTGTGGAGATTGTGATCTGAATTGGATTATCATAGTGTTTGTCATCTGTCTTGGTATTTTCTAGGTGGAAAAATTGGTGGAATTAACTTGCAGGGCCCATTTTAGTGGCAGGTCCCAGTTTGGAAAATTGTGGTCCAAAACTGTCCATAGTCATTTTGAGGCATCAAATGACTATTTTTGGGGTCAAAAGTCTGTGAGCCTGATTTCCACCACCCTTGATGTTGTTTTACTCTTCGAGACCTTTCCATTGGTGCAAAAATCACCTCAATTGGATCTTGCATGTGGAAGTAATGCCTCCTGCAAGTTGACCTACCGTGTTGACCACCATGGAATGAGTGGATGCCAAGCCAACCCCTATTACTCAGATATGTGGGGCTATCCATTGTATGGAATTTCAAGAAGATTGTAGAAGGTCCAAAATTTTATCACTAATTGTGGGTTGAGGAGGTCAAAACCCTAATTCTGAATGGCTATTGGGCTATGTTAAATACTAGGTTGCTAGGAGAAGGGGTTCCTTCTTTTAGCATTCTATTTGTTCTATAGCTGAGCAAAAACATCTAGGAGTGGTATTTTGAGAGCATAAAAAAGGAGATGGATTTTGTAGAAATTATTCAGGCCACAGCGTCAAAGGTTAACTCCATAGTCAATTCCGATTCTTTTGGATGTGCATTTTTATAAGTGAAGCAAAGAGAGAGGATAATAGACCCTACCTTCTAGTTGGGTTTTTCAGGATAAATCTTGTGTTCTTTTGTGTGGGCAGTGTGTACATGTGCCTGTTGTTTCTATTTCTTATTTCAATTATTTCATAAATTTAAGCAAAGCTAGTATTAACTAATTTGGGATCTAAGGAAAATCAGTTTGCATGGTCCAAGATTTCAAAATATTATAAGATTTGTTATGATGAACTGTTCCAATTTAATATCCACGACAGTTCACAGATCATATTGGTATCAAATCAATTTTCTTTGGATTATTTGTGCGAAGTTGTAGGGTCTAGGGATTGGCTTAAGAAAAATGTTGCAGAATCCTGGCCATGGCGAATAAGTCCATTCATAGTAACCCTCGAGATTTAGCATAAGAGATATTTGCGAGGCTCTATGTGTCGAAGCTTATAGTAGTTTTGGAAGATCTTCTGCACAGGCTTGGTGTTTAGCATGTAGCAAATGATTTATTGCCTCTTTGGCTGCTTACGTGATGGAGTAAGTGATTTATGTCTTCTTTCTTGAGTCTAATTTTGGAAAAGTAAAATAATTAAAGTCAATCAATTATTGTAGATTATTAAATCAATTTCTGAGGATAAATAATGAAATTATTTAAGTGACATAGAAATGATCTCGACCGTTGATCACCTAGATATTCTAGAAGGGAGATTAGTGTTAGGGATTTGGGCTTGATAAATATTATAAATGAAAAGCCTAAGGGAGAGGTGAAGACATAACAATAAGAGAGAGAGAGACAATGACTGCATTTTTGGGAAAGTGATCTTCTCAAAGAGGGAGAGCAATTGAGAGGCTCATCTAGACTAACAAGAAAGGGGATGATTGCAGGTTGATTCAGGAGCATTTTCAGGAGGCTGAATTGCTAGAGATTGCAGGTTGATTCAGGAGCATTTTCAGGAGGCTGAATTGCTAGAGATTGCAGGGTTGAATTGCTGAATTGATAAAGAGGTCGAATAGCTGGAGAGGCTGATTTGCTAGGGCCGATTTTCCTGAGGCGCAAAGATTGCTCGAGGGGAAGTTACAGGGCCAAGTCGTTGGTGAGAGGTTGGTCGAAATTCTCTAGGCCAAATTTCTTCGGAGGTAAATTTCCAGTGTTTTGAATTTCATAGGGCCAAATTATTCAAGTGGAGCCGAGTTACATGATCTAGTCAATGCATATTTTCTTGTAATTTCTCTGTAGGTCAAAACCCTAATTTTCCTGATACTAATTAATGAAGGAGAATTTTTGTGGTTGCTTGTGTTGTAATGTGTGATTGAGCTTCCTATTTATTTATTTATTTTTGCTGCATATAAAAGTTAATATACTAGTGATTTTAATTTTCAACAATTCATAATTTATTTGGATAATAAAATAAATTTTTGGGAATAAATAATTGTTGCGAGAAATTAAATTTGGGTTGATATTAGGAGATTTAACAATAAGAGCAAGTTGCTGATCTCTTTCACAGTATGGCCCTCCTCATGATTGGACCATTTTGGGAGGTTGGAAGCTCTAACTCAAAGATTGGATTAGAGGGGAAATTGGGAGATAATGAAGACCTAGAAAAGGAGTCGAGAAAAGAGTTATAGAAAGAGTAGCCAAGTTCCAGTGCCATTATCCCTTCACATGCCTTATTCAAAATGGAAGCAAAAGTGGATATTAGGCCATATTGAGGTGAGATCACTGTAGTGAAGTTGAACCATTGGTTGCAACAGTTAGAGGTCTATTCCACTATCCACCATATAGAAGAAGAGTAGGAGATTTTGTTTGTCAAACTGAAATTAGAGGGCCATGCATTAACGTGGTTAGAAATTCACATGGGGACACTTATGTTGGAGGGTGACCCATTAGTAACTAGGTAGGAGGATTTCAAAACCCTCGTTAAGCTAAGTTGCACTAAAACGGATACAGGTATGGGGTTTGAAACAGATACAACAAATTTTCAAAAAATATGGATAAGGAAACGACACACACACACAATATATATATATATATATATATATAACAAAATAAGAATTTAATATTACAATTCATCTTTTAGAATTTAGATTCCATATCTAAAAATACATAATCAATTATCATATATCATCGTCATCTATTCAGCATAAACATTGTCACCATCATTAATGATTATTATAACATTCATGATTCATCATACAACATATCATCAAGTTTCTGTTTCAAATTTCAATCATCAACATGACAAGTTACAACATCAAAATTAATAATGCACACTACATAGTACAAAGTACAAAATGAACTATGACTGGTAGTCTACTATCATTATTCATAATTCATATGGCATATTATGGTATTCAATATTCATTGTTCAAAAGTTTAAAACACCATTATAAATTACATTTACATATCATCAAATATGTCTTCATTCATGTCACTAAGAACCATATCCTCTTCAGTAGTGGGAGCATCGCTGCCATGTCCACTTGAAGATCCAATTGTTGGTGCCTCCTCATCAAACATAGTCATATGAGACCAGACATTCAATGTCATATCCAAGTCAAGCGACTCTGGTTCCACATCCCATAGTTTGGTGGGCCCAATTTGTATTCGTCTCTCTTGTGTGACAAAAGGTGAAGTTTCGAATGAACATACACTAGTTCCTTGTGATATTCCCACTTAGCAATATTGCTAAGGGAAATATCAATCTTGCCCAATTTTGTCTTATTTCATGTTTGCACTTAGGAGATGTGGGTTTAGAGGTCCCACATGAATTTTGGGATTAAGTGGGGGCCCAAACATTAGGAAGGAAGAGAAATATTGCGGCTCTAGTGGAGCATGGGGGCCACCCCATAGAGAATTATGGCCCACATATGGAAGACACTCTCATTGGACCGACGTTGGTGGGGAAAGTCGAGTTGGGCCCACATGGGCATCTTGGAGGCTTTTTGATAAATACAGTAGGAGGCACTCATTCATCTATTCAGAAATTGTGTCTTTGACATAACACGCTTGAGCTGAAGCCAAGTCTACAATGCTGTTTAGCACACGAGTGTTTCTGAGCAAAGACTCGTCACTCAACCCTTTCTTCGGTGGACTTCAAGTGTCAGCCCATGTACGGAGTCTTACCTATACTAGTTCGTACCAGCAACAAGAGTGCGAGTTTGTGGAGAGAATTGGCAGCAACAATACAGTTACTCTGCAACTCTTGGAGGAGGCACGCTTGGAGGTTGTGGAGTGAAGGGAGTTAGAGGTTGAAACTTGGGTGGAGTCTGGGGAAGTAATGTGGGGGCTTTTCTAGCATTTTGGCGAAGCAACAAACACAACATTTGCTACATGTTACATATTCTGCTTGTGGAGGAGCGCCAAGCACTTGGGGGTCAATTTTGGAGGATCATAACTAGGACAAACCCTTTTTGGGTTTTTTCTGGGTTTATTTAGGAGAGGCCAAGATTAATTTGGCAGAATTTTCTGGGCAGATTTGAGATGTCAAATAGGGGCCCCAACTAAGCTAGCAGCTAGGGGAATTGGGCCGAAATTCCAAGGTCAACATTTGGCCAATTCCTTTGTGGGTTATTGGTGGAGCGCTCGGGGTCAATTTCGCGGAATTTTCTAAGTACCCGAGGAGGCCCTAAGAACAATTCTTTGCAGCCAACAACATATTTTCAAGGTAGTTTCAGTGCAGAGCCAGGAGAGAGCAACTGTAGATTTGAGAGGGATTTCTTATTGTTCATTTGGGGTTAGCTAGCTTGCCTTGAGCAAGCCCAGGTGCACTCTTTCTAGCACCCCTTATTTATTAATAAAATGGCTTAGATCAACGCAGTTCATGGAGATTCCCGATTGTTAAATGTGTTGTAAATTTTTGCATGTGTTTCTACTATGTTTAACGTTGTATATTTCCATTAGGAATATTACAATGGTATTAGAACGTGATTTTGGCCAACTGTGGGTCTAATTCACACAAATGCTCAAGTGCTATTGTGGACTAGAATTCCAAAGGCTGAAACACTAGTCCCATATTATTCTCCAGATTGAACTTATGCTCGAAAATGTCTCAGCAAGAGAAATTTGAAAATGTTACTAGGAGTATAGAGAGACTAGCGGGGCTTCTCGAAGAGTAGTTGTTAGCAAGGGCAGTGAGAAGAGACAGTAGCTGTCGACCCGCAGATGAAGAAAATAAGAGGAGCATGATTGTTGAACGAAATGCTAGTAGTAATACTGCAGAGACGACAATGGGAGGCGAAGGTAGTGACGAGATGAGAGAGAACATACCCATGGAGGAGGGAGTTCATCTAGATACGTTCTAGCCGGTTGAGCATGAGGTGAATGACATGCAAGAGGAGCACGAGGGTACACCTAGTGTGATGCAAGAGTTAGCCCTGTTGGAGTTTCCTTTGATAGCCCTAGTAGACAGATTGGATGAGGTAGTTGAGCATACATCCATTGATGAGGTATCCATTGTTGAGGCATTTCGGTCTATGATAGAGCTTCAGAATGACAACCACCTACAACTAACTGATGAGCATGTCTCACATGTTGGGTTGTCTATCGAGGAGCAGTTGGAGGCTCATGTAAAGCCCATGATAGAGGAGGAGATGCAACCATCCCTTGGGCTAGCCATTGATGATGGGCAACTTAGAGACCACACGTTGGGATTCCAACATAGTTCGCTTCAGACGCGCATTGACAAGATCTACAACGTTATCAACCCTCCCGTACACATTGGATTGAGAGAGGCGGAGTTTTCTAGACATACAAGAGGGGATGGCTAGGTTAGCAGCACTATTGGGTCACCTTTGCCCATTGGAGAGAGGGAGACAAAGCTACCTAGTTAGATCTCATGTGTTGACGTGGATAACGGGATGAGACGATCGAAGTTGCACAAAGTGCGACATCCGCATGTCGGGGTTGTTCTATGTGCGAGAGTTCGTGCATTCGATCCCTCTCTCGGGGTTGAATGGCGAGAGATTTTGAGTTGGTACCTGGTGGAGTGGATTGGACTTATGGAGATGGTTGTAGTCTGGAGTAAAGCTCAGTGGGAGCTCTTAGACATCGAGGGCACTAGAGGTCCAGGATGGCATTGGGATCCAGGTGGAGCTCCCTATCCGATATTAGACATGCGGAATGACTATGGCATTGATGAGGTAGTCGACCCAATTACTGAGCACATACATTCCCTAGGGGAATTTCAATCGACATTAGCAGACAGGCGGTTTGTGAGTAGGCTCCATGGATTATATTGGCATGTTGGTTGTGCATGGGGTCACAAGATGATTAGCATTCTTTGGCAAGAGCTGGTGGCATGGGTAGGCCACTGGGCTGATTATGGTATGGAGATGATGTTCTCCGAGTAGGATATTGGGAACAGGAGTCACCGAGGATCGACACAACAGAGATATCCCCTCTAACAGGTGTGGAGTTAGGATGCTCAGGTATACCGGGGCAAATGAGGAGGTGTAGATCACTTCGTTGCAGGTGTACTAGCATTGTGATGGTTGCATGGGCACATATGGGATTCCCTATGGTACATGGGGGTATGGTGTTGTGCTTTGGTATCCAGGGGTGCATGGAGTTGTGCCACTGAGTTTCGTGCTATAGAGAGGAATGTAGGGGTACGTACTTGTGTGCAACCAAGCAAGATGATGCACAACAAGTTGTTAGAGTGTTGCTGCCAGAGATATCCTAACGAGGGCATCAGGCACACCATTTGGCACACTCAGATTTGGAGAGCGAGTTGATCACAGGGCCGACTGTAAGCTTCCATTTATCATTCTCCAACATTGCACACTAACATAGGAGACTTGGATATCATCTCTTGTTGCTCTCATCACGAGCAACAAGACCCATGAGGTTCATCTGAGATAGTTGGATGGGACACAGTGCATTGGGAGAGAGGCTTTCCAGTTGTGGGATATGGTCAGGACCTGAGTTGGTGGATGTTGGCTTACGGGTAGTTCGATCTCCTGCAGAGGTAGCACTTACACCACCCTTGAGCCCACACTCAAGGTGATACGTGATCTCCTTTTAGTGAGACATTCTGAGGTGTCTCTGGAGCATCTACAACGGTTGGTAGACCTTGCTTACAGGCGGATGTTTAGACTCTGGGCAGTATTGGGGAGCACTTTTAGGAGGCAGGACGACAGATCCCATCGTGTGGTATGGCTGATGTCCCACCGTGTGGTATGGCTGATGCAGGGCTGTGTCGCACGCACTAGATTGATTTGTGATGTATGGCGTTCATATATTGATTGCACGTAGGGACCTGAGACGTGGTACAAGTTGGTTCCATTAGCTGTAAGGACTATGCCACAGTCGTTCTGGCTGTGGGATTTAGGGGTTTGTTTGGTCGATTCAACGTTTTGCTTTGTGGTGAGTGGGATCAGGACAGGGGATGACCCAAATCAGCCTTGGTTTAACATGTGGGGGAGCGTTGAGGTCTTGATCGCATGGCAAGGTTGGTTTTCATTGTTATCACTACGGATCAGTGTGAGTGTTGGATGGGTTGGAGGTGACATCATGGAGGTGATTGGTCCAGATGCATTGGGACTCTGTAGATGTTTTTCCATTAGGTCCAAGGAGAGGTGGATACAACTTAAGCATGAGGAGCAAATTGTCATGATCAGAGTTGCGTAGAGACAACATAGTGGCACCCTTTTTAGACTAGCATGGGATCCGAGCATCATAGGGCTTGGTAGTACAACTACCCTTGGGGATGAGCTGATTTCTACATGGGAAGATCATTCAGATCTTACATTGGGCTTTGGTGATTCGCTGATGGCATGGGGGACTTCATTAACATGGCAGGCGGGCCAACAGGATGATATCAGGAGAAGCTCAGGTGAGTGAGACGCTACCTCTGCAGGGATTGAGTGGTATCTTCGAGAGTATACACATGGAGTGCATGGGATGGCCTACCTGGTATGACAACTTCCTGAGGAGTTGGGCATAGTGCCACCTTATCATGATCCCCTACTCATTGATGGTATACAGGGGACTTTTGGTACTTATACTGGGCAAGATAATGAGTGGAGCGAGGGGAGCTTTAAGTGGGACAGGATGACTTGGGATCCTGTTATTGAGGGATTCTTTCATGTCAGGACAGTGCAGAGGTCAGGGACGAAATAGTGGCGCATCTGGGACCTTGGCACATTTTTGTAGTGACAATGGGGAGCAACAACTAGAGAGAGCATTGTTAGGCAGTTGCTTGAGGACAAGCAATGTTTTGGTGGGGAGGACTGTGATATTCCCACTTAGCAATATTGTTAAGGGAAATATCAATCTTGCCCAATTTTGTCTTATTTCATGTTTGCACTTAGGAGATGTGGGTTTAAAGGTCCCACATGAATTTTGGGATTAAGTGGGGGCCCAAACATTAAGAAGGAAGGGAACTATTGCGACTCTAGTGGAGCGTGGGGGCCATCCCATGGAGAATTATGGCCCACATGGTGAGGACACTCTCATTGGAGCAAAGTTGGTGGAGAAAGTCGAGTTGGGCCCACATGGGCATCTTGAAGGCTCTTTGATAAATAGAACAAGAGGCACTCATTTTGGTCATTCATTCATTTATTCAGAAATTGTCTTTGACATAGCACGCTTGAGCTGAAGCCAAGTCTACAGTGCTGTTTAGCACACAAGTGTCTCCGAGTGGAGATTTCAACCCTTGCTTTGGTGGACTTCGAGTGCCAGCCCAAGGAGGGAGTCCTACCTATACCAATTCATACCAACAACAGGGAGTGCGAGTTTGTGGAGAGAATTGCCAACAACTGTACAGGGATTGCACAACTCTTGGAGGAGACATGCTTGGAGATTGGGGAGTGAAGGGAGTTAGGGGCCAAAACAGGAGGTGGAGTCTAAGGAAGTGTTTTGAGGGCTTTTCTAGCTTTTTGGCGGAGCAACAAATGCAACATTTGCTATAGGTTACATCTTTTGTTTGTGGAGGAGGGCCAAGCATTTGGGGGTGAATTTTGGAGCATCAAAACTAGGACAAACCCTTTCTGGGTTTTTTTAAGGTTTATTGAGGAGAGACCAAGATTAATTTTGACAGAATTTTCTGGACGGATTTGAGGGTTCAAACAGGGGCCCCAGGGGCGACACATTTGGAGGTCAATTTTGGAGCGTCAAAACTATGACAAACCCTTTCTGGGTTTTTTTGGGTTTATTGAGGAGAGGCCAAGATTAATTTGGTAGAATTTTCTGGGGAGATTTGAGGGGTCAAACAAGGGACCCAACTCAGCTAATAGTTAGAGGAGCTAGGGGAAAATTGGACCGAAATTCCAAGGTCAACATTTGGCCAATTCCTTCGTGGGCTTTTGTGGGTTATTGGTGAAGATCCTGTGGTCAATTTCCTGAAATTTTCTAAGCATTCGAGGAGGCCCTAGCAGTAGTTCTTTGCAGCCAACAACATATTTTTTGGGTAATTTTAGCGCAAAGCCAGGAGAGAGCAACAACAAATTTGAGAGGGATTTCTTATTGTTCATTTGGGCTTAGCTAGCTTGTCTTGAGCAAAGCCCAGGTGCACTCTTTCTAGCACCACATTGTACCCTCTTATTTATTAATAAAATGGCTTAGATCAGCGCAGTTCATGGAGATTCCTGGTTGTTAAATGTGCTGTAAATATTTGCATGTGTTTTCGCTATGTTTGCTTTGTTTAACATTGTATATTTCCATTAGGAATATTATATTCCTCAACCTTCTTGGAGCCTAATCTGTTTCGCCTAACTGAATGGATGAAGCCATATGTACTCTAGTTCCTTTCTGCCAAAGAGGAATTAGCAACTTGTGACAAGATCTTGATGGCCAATTTTTGGATTTGTGGAAGTTCCCCACCATAGTAGTTCCACCAATCAATTGGACTTAATCTGGTCTTGTCCTGCATACAATTAATATCAACACCCAACCCTCTTATCCCACAAAATGAGCAAACTTTGAACGAAGATAAATCCAAATTTTGGGATCTACAAAAGCTTTCGAAAAGTAAATCCTTGTGAGACTTCTAGATCTTTGTTTGGTGCGGTTCTTTCTGGATCACTTAGCAACTCTGCAACATTATATTTTGGATTCATTGCATAGGCCAAAAGGTGCAATCAGGTGGTCATTTTGTTCCACCTTGTCAATATATCTTTTACTTCTATGTAAAATAATTCATCTTTGTCCTTTTCCTTGGCATTTATAACCACCCTTATCTTCTCTATCATGGAATCAATGCCCTCGTACACCTCTCCCAAATTAGGCATATTTGTGTCAAACAGGCGGAGCAAATCCATATTTGGCTTAGTAGATGCCAAGAGGTACTCCATCCTATCCCACCATTCATTATCAACAACCAACCTTTTCACTTATGCTCTTTCAGATTAGGATTGCCTCCATTGGTTCCAAAGAGAACTACATACCATTGATTGTAATGCTTCTTTCACCTTCATAGCCCTTGTTAAGACTTTGATGTGAGAAGCAAAATGAGTCTTGGCAACTTGCAAATTCCAAATTGCCAATGTTTCAAACTTTCAATAAATAAAAAATCACAATTTGATTCATGAAACATGACATTTGAGAATCCAATTTACATATTGGAATTTAGAGTAATAGAAATTAGAATTTATGAAATAAACTTTAACGTTTAGGTACTTTAAGGAGCTCCAACCTTGCAAATTCCCTATAGATACCTTGGGATATGTGGTGGTTTGTGATGAAGGCTTGAATTTCTTTTGCCTCTTCAAAAATAACTCGAATCTACTCAATTTGCTTCTCCATCTTGGTCAACATGAGGTTCAATGAATGTACAACACAAGGGGTCCAAAAGATGTGCTGATATTTGTCTTCAACAATTAGGCTTGCTACTCTACACATTGTTTCATTGTCAATTATTACTTGGACAACATTTTCTGGCTCCACCAATTCAATTGCTTCAATCAAGATGTCAGCAATGAATTGGGAATATTTCTTTTGCCCCTCACAATCCACTGCTTTCAAAAACATTGCCCCCTTTGGGCTCTGAGCAATCACATTGATCAAAGGCCTATTCCTTTGATCTTTCCATCCATCAGAAATGATGGACACCCTTGAAATGTGCCTTGAATTACGAATGGGGCTTAATTTAGCCTCCAAATCTAACTTCTCAACGCTAAACATTATAGTGTGAACCTTCTCATATCCAGGGCTCTTGTACCCTTTTGGGGCTTCATTCACTGCTTATATCATCTTCCCCAACAAGGAGATCGCACAAGGTTAAAGGGAAGGTTATTTGTATAAATGCATTGACCTATAGCTGCATCTGCCGTTTCTCGAGCATCATTATTAAAACTCTTTTCGAACGGCCCCAAATTAGGCCTCCATGAGAGGGAATTGGATGCCTTGATGAAGATGATCCCAACCTTGTTGGTTGTTTGAATTGAGAGACAAGATTTGCCTCATTTGTTTTAACATCTGCCTCATATTGTTCTTTTCGATATTTTACAAGTTTTTCCTTGCTTAAACCTTTTCTCTCTGTCCCATTGTCTCTTAACCCAAGTAAATGTGCTCTTAACCCGGGTGTATGATCCCTTAAATTCCTTTTGATACTCATTACAAATCCATGCCAATGATTACCCTCCTTGGATCTTCCATACAACAATTATATATTTCCAAAGTGTTGACTTTGGATAAACTTTAGAAATAGAGATAGATTTAATTTCATGTTCCTCTGCTTCACGAATGACTGAACTTGAAGTTTTCATCATGATGATGTAAATGAAATTGCAAAATAAAATTGACAATTACAAATTCAAACTCAAAGCCTTAAAAATTTAAAAGTTCATGTTCATCCAAAGCTACCAGACTATGATAATTTGGTTGCCATGTTTGAGGCCAAAAAATCTTATATACAGTGAATTCTTCAATTCAAGTTACTCTGAATGAAGAATATACCCAAAAAAATGAAGAATGTATAGAAATTTCAGGTATTGTTTTTCTTTCCAAATAGGTTAGCTTTTAAATAAAAACATAAATAATTTTCTTGGGGGCAGTTTGCTTTTGTGGGAATTTTAGGGCAAATTTATTTTATTTATTGCTTTCGTTACTAGTATTACTGTTTTGGTCTTGCTATTGTTTTTGGATTTTAGGTGCCTCTAAAGTTTAGGGCTTGCAATCACATGGGTATTGAGCATATGTATTTTTGCTTACAGAAATAGGAGTTTACAACTATAAACTTCATCCATTGGATTACCAACTTTGAGTCTGGAAAAATTTGTAATTGGGTTACACTATATTCTTGTGCAACTGTCAACCTTAAGGATAGATTTAAAGCCATCGATTCACGACCCATGTGATTGTGTTGGTGTTGAAGTATTCATAAATCCTGGTTAAATGGTTTCACTAGCAGTCCTAAAGAATGGTGTACTTGTTTGAGGAGCACAATTGATCTTGAAATGAATTTATGTAATGTTTAATACAACTAAGTTTCCATTTTATAAGAACGGTCATAGAGCTTGTGATATTAAGACATTTACAATTGCAACAATTGAACCAACAAGTAATTCCAACTTTGTTGTTTTACCAATCTTATTGATTGCGTGAAAGTCTGAAAGAGGTGCTATATAATTTTCAGGAGTGCGTAAAAGCATTGGCTCTAGGTTTTGCAATTTTAGAATTAGGATATGTTGGACTAGCCAAAAACTTGAGCATTTTTCTTTAGCTTATAGGCTTGTCTGTATACCCCATAATTACAAACTAGTTGCCAATGTTTCTAACTTTCTATCTGTTGGGTTACCAGGTTGCCATTGACTCTATTATTTTTGCAAAACATAGTTCCAACATAAGTTCCAATGTATTATTCCTTTGCAAGCAAGTCCATCTTTTTTGTTCACTAATCTAACTGGTTGCATGAGAAGAGGCACTATACGTAACACATATAGGCATTGTCTTTTCATTTGGCAAATTTGGACATGTATGACAAGCCAAAAATTTAAAGCATATTTCCTTTTCTCCAACATCAACTTGTTAGGATTCTGAATGAGAGATGTCGACATATTTAAATTTTACACCATGCAAGCAACAACATTTATTATTTTATACCATAACCGCTACTTAGTTTTCCTAACTTCTTTAATTACCTCGTCTGCCGTTTGCTTGCAAGTTGCCTGGAACTGGAAATTGGACGGTGGACAGTTGCAACTTGCGGCTTAATTGCACAACGTTGCTTTGGTAGTTTTGCTCCACTCCAACAGATGGCTCCAAGTTCCAGTCTCCAAACGGTTTTCCAGTGTCATGGCTCCAGCCTCCAACAAGCAATGAGCGACTGTCAGTGTGTCACACTGTCACGACTCTAATAAACTTACCCGACTCCAACAAACTTACCCAACCGACGTCGCATAATTCCAACAGGCACGATGGTTTCAACAACAAATTTCTATCACAATGGAAATGAGGCGAGTTAGGTTTTATGTTAAAGTTTAAACACCTTTTTACTCCGATCAATGATTAAAAAATTCAATCAGACAACCCTTACAAAATTTGCCTATTCCCGACGATTAGTGAAAATGCCTGAATGTTCCCAGCTTGACGAGCTTCCAAAATCGGAATCGTTTTCGAAAATCCGTGATCCGTATCATGATTTTCATGATACAAATCCAGAAATCGTGATATGGATATGGAACTTCGCAAACGTGTTAAAAAACCGATGAAACGCAAATGATCTGTTTTCGATAAAAAATTGCGTGTTTCGAAAAACTTGAAACGACAACGATACTGAACTTGTGACATGCAAAGCACTTGATTTTGCTCATGTCTTTCTTCCCTTGTGAAGGTGCTCCTCCACTCTGGTTTTGCTTGGCTTTACCCTTGCCCTTTCTTTGCTTGCTCGGCAAGAGTAAGGTTCTCCTCATCTCCACCTTTGCGCTGTCCATGAGGTATGGATTCCTCCCAAATCTCTTTTTGGGTGAAATTGTCCCAATTAGGAAGCTTATCTATGGCTAGAATACCTGTCACAAGTGTATCCCATTGCTTGGTACTCCCAGTGCTACTTCTACGAGCTCCATCTCAGCTATCTCTTCCCCAACAATTGAAATTTCATCACAAACTGTTTGAATCCTTGTGAAGTATGAGGCCACAATCTTAGATTTGTTTATCTTTATGTTATTTGGCTTCTCTCTTCACACCATTTGTTCTGGTTGTCACTTAACATAATTAACGATCAAATGAGAACTTTACCCATTACCCGTTTTTTTGCGGTAGTTTTTTTTTTTTTTAAATCACCCAATTTTGAAAAGTGATGATACAGAATACGCCTTTTTTTAGAGGGCTTATTTTTGACACTTCAGATTTTTTAATGTCTTCTTTTTCTTCCCTGAGATATTTGTTTTTAAGTGTTTTTAAGGTTTATGTTTTTTATTTTTTATTTTTCTTTTCATTTTTTTTTTGTCGTGAAATTTTCGTTTTTTCACATAGTTAAAAAAAGGGTCAATATTTTAAAGTTAGGATTGTTTATATGTTTATGGATTTTAATTGATATTTCAATGCACATCAGATAATTGTCACTAAAAAAGTAATAATTTTACACATTTGACAAAAAATACACTTTTAAGTGTTTTTAAGGTTTATGTTTTTTATTTTTTATTTTTTTTTTCATTTTTTTTTGTCGTGAAATTTTCGTTTTTTCACATAGTTAAAAAAAGGGTCAATATTTTAAAGTTAGGATTGTTTATATGTTTATGGATTTTAATTGATATTTCAATGCACATCAGATAATTGTCACTAAAAAAGTAATAATTTTATACATTTGACAAAAAATACACAGTTTGAGACTTTTTTTTGTTAAAAATGACATGTCAAATAAACGATTTTTATGGGACAATTTTAACAAAACAACTTTAAAAAATAACATCTTTTTATGAATTTTATGTAAAAAATTAATAGTAATCGCAATGTGTTTACAAAAACTAATAATTCACATAAAAATTAAAGTGAAAATCAGATAATACAAATATTAAACATATAACAACAAAATTGAATACTTATTCTTCTCATAAAATCTTAAAGTCAAAACAATACAAGTATAACTAACGAATGGTTCTCAAAATTGAGCTTGATTTGCAAGCATAACCTAAAGTCAATCAATAATATCATATAATCCATGTTTATTATCTTCTAGAGCTTCATTATTGTCTTTTTCCACAATATTTTCTGCTTCAGTTTGGTCATTTTTCTCTTCTAATCGATCTTTGATGTCTGCAAATCTCCCAAACTATCTTTTTCCAATTATTCCATCTAGCAGTGGTTGAAGTTACTTTGCCTTTTCTGCCATACGTGATTCATTAAAATACCCTTTCTTCAAACCAACTTCTTGCATTGCATCTGAAATAAATTTAAGAGCATTAATTCTTTGTTAAATAAAATTGCATTGTAGTGAGTGTTTTTCAATGACAATGCAATTTCTTCTTTTTTGTAAGAAACATGTTAGTGTTGTACCTAATCATTAAGCACATAAAAAATAATTAAATAAATTAATATAACACAAAAAGATAAAAAAAGAAAATAGTAAATTTCAATTTTATATAATAAACTTTACTTGAACTTAAGAATAAATCCAAAACCCAATCTCCTTCATTTGAACATAAATCTATAAGAGTGTTAATCAATGTTTGTGGTTTTTGATGAATGTTAACTATTTTTCCTTTTGCATCTTTATCCTCGTATGTTAATATTCTTACGACAACATCATGAACCAGCGCTTGGCTATGACTCTTTTTATCTACTTGATTCAAAACAATAGGCTTATAGCTATCATTTTTTATCCAACATTCAACATAGATGAACTCACAATCACTTAGAATTAGCTGATCTCCGGAACAAATAAGATTTGACTTTGAGATGGTAAAAGTTCAATTAACTTGTATGTAAATAATTTTTTTAACATTAATGAAACGTACAATTTCAATCTCTTACCATGTAAGCTACATGGTTGAGTTTGTTTTTTTTTTGAACTTGTTAACAACACTGCAAATTGTGTGTTTGAATGAAATGTCACAAATCTTCGAAGTGATGATGTTGTGACTTCTTGAAAGCCCGTAACCACTTTATTAAAAGCTTGACAAGTAAAAGACTTACTATCATATCCAATGTCTGGGAAATTGAAACCATGAGGAATATCTGCAATAACCAGAGCATATTCCCTTTTAAGTATGAGTTTTGCAATGTCTTCACAATCACCTTGTATTAGTTGATATTGGATAGTGTTGAGCCTATTTCAAATGAAATGATTAAGATTATGATCAAATTCAACATTCTTAATACATTGTTTTTTTAGTCTTTCCAACTTAATTTTCTTAATAAAACTTTTGAAAGTATTTGATACTCCATTTGCATCATTATTCAACATTTTTAATGAAATATACAAATATATGTACAAGTAATAAAATAAAATTAGTTTACATATGATGAATAAAATGAATGTATAAATGAACATATTTTTTTGAATGCAAGTAAAGATCTTGAAGTGTTGGTGTAGAACTTGATTCTGAGTAATTGCGCACAACGTTATCCCAACTCTCTTCATTCAACATGTTAACTACATGTTCTTGTATATTCATATAAATCTTATGACTAAATAAATATTTTTTTTTTTTTTTTAATATAATGATATGTATAACAAATACATAAACTAACAAAAATGTGTTATATTTAAAGGAAAATTATAATCTAAGAAAAAGTAAAAGCAATTCAACAAATTTTTGAAATTCCAAGCACTTTTCGTCTAATAATAATTCACCTCACTTCACACGAGATAGTATTGATTTGATTAGTTTGTCATTTTTTACTCCTTTCATTGTTCTCCAAGGTGTGATAGTCATATCATCTGGAAGTTGTTTGATTTCAAGACATGCCTTACTGTTCACCTTTTGATTTTTTATGACAATATTCTCCCATATGTTGAAAATATCATCAATCAATTCCCATATCTCCCAAGTTTTAAATGCTAACTGAAAAATGTTATCCATGCCTTTGAATAAATGTGAATTTATTTTGCCACCTTTTGAATTGATTTTATCCTCAATTTGATAGCCTATTTCCATACAACATTCTTTGTGAAAGCTTAGATTGAGTTTTGTCTTATCTCTACAACATTTTTCTTCAAATTCATTATGAATAAATTTGAATTTTTGGATGAAAATCATAGACATTCTATACTCTTTATCTGTATTATGATTCCATGCCAATAACTTTGCTTTTGTTTATATTATACCAGCATAAATGATGCATCTCACTGTTTCAAAAAGAGGGTTATTGGGATATTCCTCGATCGATTGTTTTCTAGCCTCTGCATAATGGTAATTTCCAATTACATAATATTTGTATTCAAAACATTGTGTCCTCTCAAATGCCTCTTTGTTGGGAACTTGATTTAGATTAACAAGAACCATATAATCCACACGTGCATACAAATTGTGTTATGAAACCAGCTCAAGAAAAGATAGAAAAGATAGATCAACGTCTTAGAATTCAGCCTCTTCGAGGGGGAAATCTCCTTTACATAACATAAATGAACAATTCTTCGATGATACAAATGAAAAGACCTCTTTTCTATATATAGGAGTCTAAAGGGTCATAACATAATCAGAGCCTACATAACAATAATAATGTAAGGGCACAATAATAACAATAGTGGGCTTCTACGGGGCACAATAGTAACAATATGGGCACAATAGGGGCACAACAATATTAATAAGGGGTACAACTACAATAGTAATGGGGTAATCACTAGTATTATGGGGACCTAACATGCCCCTCTCCTTCAAAAAAAGTGTTGTCCTCAACTTGAGTAGTTCTTGATGCTTCTGTATAAAATTCTCATCCTCCCATGTGGAATCTTCAACAGATAAATTCTTCCACTTGATAAGATACTCTGGAATTGATCGATTTCGTAGCTGTCGAGTTCTTGTTTCTATGACTGCTTCTGGTTCCAATATAATTTTTCCTTCCTCGTCAAGTTTTGGCAATATTGTTTGAATTTGGATCTTATCGCCTATAACCTTCTTTAAACATGAAACATGGAAAACTGGGTGCAATCGAGAAGCTGCAGGAAGCTCTAATTTGTATGCCATAGTACCAATCTTTTGCAACACCTTGTACGAACCATAATACTTTGGTGATAATTTATTACCTTCTTAGCTTGCTTGAGAGACATTTGCTTATATGGTTGTAGCCTTAAGAATACCCAATCACCTACATCAAAACTTCTTTCACTGCAATGTTGATCTGCCTGTTGTTTCATTCTATTCTGTGCCAACACGAGGTTATCTTTTAAGAGTTGGAGGACTTGTTGTTGATGTTCCAATGCTTGAAGCTTAGAATTTTCTCTTAAATATGATGTGATGGATGGTGGTTGATACCCATAAAGTGCATAAATGGGGTCATTTTTGTTGTTGTATGGAAGGAAGTGTTATACCACCATTCAGCCAGAGGCAACCATTTGACCCATTGTGTCTGTTTATCAGATACCAAGCAACGAAGATATCCTTCCAAACATTTGTTTACTATCTTAGTTTGCCCATCAGATTGAGGATGATAAGATGAGCTTGAGCTAACTGAGTACCAAGACAAGAAAATAATTCTGTCAAAAATTTCCAGTGAAAATGGGATCTCTGTCACTTACAATAATCTTTGGGTTTCCATGTAGCTTTTGAATTGTTTCCATAATGCACTAGAAACTGTACTGGCTTTAAATGGATGTGATAATGCACAAAAGTGTGCATACTTGTAAGTCTGTCAACTACCACCATGATGACACTCTTTCCCTCAGACTTGGGTAAACCTGTGATAAAATCCATTGAAACCTCCTCCCAACGTTGGCTTGGAATGGATAAAGGTTGTAATAGACCCGGTGTCTTAATTGTTTCAACTTTATTTTGTTGGCAAACCAAACATTCCCCCACAAACTTTTGAATATCTGATTTAAGGCCCTCCCAAAAGAATTCCTTCTTAACCTTGTGGTAAGTTTTTAAAAATCCTGAGTGCCCTCCTAAGGGAGAACTGTGCAATTCCATAACAATCTTTTGTTTTAGCTGGGAATTCTTATAGAGGTATAAGCGATCTTTGTACCATAACGAATCATTTTTCCAGCTAAATGTATCAGACATACTGGAATCTTGTTGTAGCTTTTGAATAAGCGCCCACAGTTCTTCGCCATTCTTCCATTCCTCCCTTGCTTCATTTATCCAATCTGGTTGGATAATAGAAATGGCACACAACAATGCTTCCACATCCTCATCCTTTCTTGAGAGTGCATCTGCCACCACATTTTGCTTCCCTTTTTTGTAGATGATTTCAAAGTCATAACCCAACATCTTTGTGACCCACTTTTGTTGCTCTTCAGAGGATAATCTTTGTTCTAAAAAGTATTTAAGGCTATCATGATCCGTTTTTACCTTGAAGTGTCTTCCCATTAGGTAGGGTCGCCATTTCTTAAGTGCATGGAGTATTGCCAACATTTCTTTCTCATAAATAGCTTTGCTTAAAAACTTTCCCTTGATCGGACGACTTTCAAAAGCAATGGGTCTTTCTCTTGCATTAAAACAACACCAATTCCATTTCTCGAAGCATCACATTCCACAATAAAGGTTTTTGTGAAGTCCGGTGTAGCTAAGACAGGTGCTTGGCACATTGCCTCTTTAAGATGTTCGAAGGCCTTTGTTGCTTTGGAGTCCATGAAAATGCATCTTTCTTCAATAGTGTTTTTAGAGGTGCTGCTATTCTCCCATAATTCTTAACAAACTTGCGATAATACCCTGTCAACCCTAGAAATCCTCGCAAATGCTTTATGGATGTGGGGATTCTCCATTCTTTAATGGCTTTAATTTTTCTAGGGTCTACCTTAACTCCTTCATGAGATACAATATGACCCAAATATTCCACCTCCTGGACTCAAAAGAAACATTTGGATCTTTTTGCATATAATTGTTTCTCCTCCAATAGTTGTAGCACCCTGTCAACATGTTCAACATGATCCTTCCAAGACTTGCTGTAGATTAGTATATCATCAAAAAATACTAACACAAATTTTCTAAGGGATGGTTTGAAAATTGAATTCATCAAACTTTGAAATGTTGAAGGTGCATTGGTAAGGCCAAAAGGCATGACCAAAAATTCATAATGATCCTCATGAGTTCTAAATGCTATTTT
>APFE031615616.1:27793-49270 GCA_000404065.3 Pinus taeda
AAATGACTCTAACATTCCATTATCGAGACTAGTGGTTGGTCATGGTTGTATTGTATGATTGGAACTTTCACTTCTCAATTTAATAGAGCTAGCACGTTTCATGCATATGTTGTTATTTTATTTCAATTAACTTGTTTACTCTAACAATATATGTACCTATTTTCTTACGCATGTATGTATAGACTCTTTCTGTATATGTATGTATGAATAGTAACGAAATGTGTTGTTTAGTTAACCATCACTTTGGATGATTGGTTCACCTTCCTTCCAGCTTTTGATGCATCTTTTGTCGTGTGTTCCTTTCCAAACTGCGTGTTTACATAGGTTTCCAAGGGGCACACTCATTCCACCTTTAGTGTGTTAGAACAATTCACTCTCCTTCCTTGGCTTGTTGCACATGTCACACCCTTGCTACCAACAAGGACATCTCACTTGCCTCTATGTGTAATCATGGTCAAGATGATACCATACGACCCATTTTTGGGACTCCTAAACAAAACGATCTGAGGTCTAGTTAGGACTTCTTACCGAGGAGATCCCCTGACATGTTGGCAGGTCTAGCACCATCAAAATTTTTGGCACTAGAAGGAAGGAGGGCCAGATGACAAGCTCTATCCTCTCATCCTATTTTGAATCTTCACACATCTATCACGGATACTGTCACACTCATATCTCCGCAATTTTTTTCGCATGCTGAACCTCTCGACATCACGAGGGAGTTTTATGATCTCTTTTCTGAATTCACATATGATGGTGAATGCGAAGTGGCATGGCATGTGCACTTGCAAGACTTCTTTGCAATGCTTGACAATGCAAACTAATTCTTTGATGAAGACGCCAGCCTATTGCTTGCATACACACTTCATGAATCCCTAGAACAGTGGTGCTGGAGTCTGCCTCTCGGCAACATGCACTCACTTGAGTAGTTATGTGATCTCATTTAATCTACTTTCCATCATTTTGATATAGAACCTCTTGACCAAAAAATGTTAGCATAACAAAAGACCCCGCAAGAATCGCCCATGGAATTTTGGGACCACTTCTATGTATTGCAGTTTCAAGCTCTGAAAAGTCAGATGAAATTCCAGTATCTCATGTATAGATTAGAATATTTCTTTAACAAATATGTCAATCCTTAAAAGAAGTTGAAGCCCAAGCCCCACTCAGAATACTTTGGTGATGGAGCTGTGAAATCACAGATGAACACAGTCGATGTCACAAGTGACTATCCATCATCCCCTCATCAAATAGTTCCACCACTGTAGAGTGATGTAGGAGAACATGCACACACACCCATTCAACTATCACATCCTCCCAACATCACTTCTCTCAATTTTCGCACAGATCTGGTTATGAATCCTATGGCTTGTCACATGCTTGTTTTACCTCAACCTTCATCTTCATGTTCTGCTGATCCTTCGGATTGCACTGTCTTGTGTTCTTCCATTCCGGATTCTACACTTGTTGTGAATGCGGATCAAGTGATCGACGAAGTTGGTGTTGTACAACCACCCTGTGCTATCATTCATGAAGAGTATGACTGGAAGCCTGAGAATCAACCCATAGCGAACAATGATTCGCTTGTGTCTGTGCCTCCTCCGTTTTTTCCTGACATATTTAGTGATTCTACCATCCTTGATTTCACATGTGTATCTTCATCTACGAATGCACCCATTGTTGATCATTCGCAGAACACACCAAATGTTATTCCATCATCTGACAACGGAGAGGACAAATTATTCATTGAAAATCCACTTGATTTTTCATCTACCTTTTCTAGAAACACAGAGGGTGATTTTTTTCGCTTCTCATACACCCCTCTGTTTGATTCATCATATCACGAGGATGTCGATGAAATAATTGGTTTTATTGACTGTAGTTGTCTTGATCTATATTACCCTATATTCGATCACGATCGTGATTATATTGTTGTTGATTTTTCAAAGCCACTTGTTTATGATCAACTATCTTTCAACAAATTCGAAATGCCACAGACTATCAAAGAACCTTAGCCCTAGTTGATGGGTATGTCAAGCCCTCGCTATCTTGAGGTTGATTTCACTTCCGATTAGGAAATTGTTGATACACCTGAGGCTCCTCATCACTCATCTGTATGAATTGATGATCAATCTAACACATAGATTATGCTTCCTCCACTCAAACTACATGATCCCATCTCTCATGAATTGGAGGAATCTTACATAAAAAGTACAAGTGTGCGACGCAAGTTGTCTTTGTTTCTTTCATTTTCTTGCACGTCACATTCAAGAGTATGTGTATGCTCAATGGTTGCATGCTATGTCACACAACATCATGGTAAGTCCATGGATTACATGCCATTCACTTTCACTCACTTATGTTCTGTGGAAAAATTTAGACTCAGAGTTTGTTTGTCTTCATTGTTATATCTTTCATGTTTTTTGGTTCACACAACTATATTGTACGCGAACCATGCCTTCACCAACATGGGCCAACCAATGCACCGGTGGCTGCATTGGAAGTATCACTTCACGTGAGCAGACACATGCACCATTAGCTTAGGAGTAGGAGTAGTGTTTGCTTTTGGTTTGTTTGCTTGCATGCATGTTCATTTGCTTGCTTGCCTATTTTTTTACTTACTCACTTTGCTTACACATTTACTTCTTATTTTTTTTGTTTTGTGGTTTTTTTCCTTGTTTACATTCGTAGGTTAGTTTCACATGGGACCATGTGCAACTCTTGAAACAAGCTAGGTAAATTACAAGAGGACCTGTGTAGTTATCAATACTTGGTTATCTATCATCCTGCCTTTGTATGACGAACTTTTTGTCTTCAGTCCATGATTCATCAATGGAAAATATGTTTTGTTCAAAGTGAGGTTGGGTGAAAACACAAAGCTTGCATGTTAACTAGTATCACCTACTCTAGTCAGTTGTTTATGGGTTAAACCTTCTCAGCTCAGTCAAGTAGAGTAAGGTGAGGGGGAAATCCTTAACAAGCATGTCAGAGGTATATATAAACTACTTCTTTGAAGGAACTACCTCTTCTTCTCTCTATAAGTCAGGATCCCTCTTCCACCTCTGAAATGAATAAGTGCTATGCACTGTTATGAAAATGAAAATGTGAAAAAATTTCAAAAAAAATGAAAAATGAATAAGGTGAAAGAAGAGAAAGGCTTCCTGTGTAGGGAGGTGATGCAAGTAACTCCACTAGGGTACTAACCAGGCTCACTAGCAGCAGAGCGATGCTTGTGTTCTTGCATGACTCCGCTGGGGTACTATTCAGGCCTACTGGCAGTAGAGAAACACCAAAGATGAAACTAAAACTCTAACAACCATGAAGCTTGTGCACCAATATACCCCTCATCCCCAATCAAAACAACTATGTTGGCTTGGCTTGGAATGTGTGTCAATCGTCCAAGAGCTTTGCAGATGCTACATCTTACAATCAAGCAAGTTTGGAAACCAAGATGAACAGAGAACTGGACAATACTTCCAGAGGTGTTAGATTTATTTTTCATGAACAAGGTCCATTCAAAAAGTTGGAGTTCTACCAATGTGTCTCCAAGTGTTGTAGTGGCTACAACCACCCTCCAAAATTTTGCTTTAGCTTCATTTTGGGGCCTCCCTACCAACCATCCTAGCAACATGTCTTGCACTGTCAAATACATAGCCTTCATCGGTTTTTAAGTGGCTTGCCAACCTATGCATGTCAGTTTGATTCACTCCCCTCACAGGCTACCATTCTGGACTTAAGCTAGTTGCTGGCTAAGAATCTCCCTTAGAAAATTGCACAATTCTAGAGGGGAACCAGCCACCCCTCTAGAAATTGTGTAAATCTGTTGGCCAACCTGTTGGGCCCAGAAATTGCACAACGCAGTCAAACAGACTTCCTTGGGAAAATTGTGCAATATGGCCCAACACTATAGTTTAGTCCAGAAATTGCGCAATTCTGGGCAAAATTCACCTACTTCTCCTAGAAATTGCGTAATCCCTCTAGGACAGCCAACCCAGCTCCTCCCAGAAATTATGCAAACCCATCTCTCAGTCAAGAAAGTTGTTGCATGTGCCTTCAGGTTAATTGGTTCCACCCAGGACCCAACAAACTTGATTTGCATACATGGGCTTCTTTTTCTAGAAATAGAAAAAGAAACATGAAAAAGGCATCCCCAGGTTTTAGGGATCTATTTTTAGCAGCTAGAGGTTACATGCAAAGATCGTTTTAGAAACTTCCCTTCAAGTGTCTCTTTTTCCTAGATTTGTGGCATGTGCATCACAAGCCTCAAACTTATTTATTCAAAACTTTAGAGCTCATTCTTCACATCGATCTTGGAGCTCTGACATCCCATAGCACATCTAGGAGTCTTTGGCACATCCATCTCAGATATTTCTGGGTAAGTCCACTTTACTTGTCTTTTGCAGCATTTATGTCACTTTTTGTGTTTTGGCTTGTGTGAGTGTTGTCTACTTGATTTTTTTGAATGTTTGCTATTGTTTGCATGCATGTTAGCCTGTACAAGCACCATTTTAGTTTTCATTTGCATCTCACTATTGTCGCATGCATGACATTATTTTGCACGGATAGTCATCGATTCAGTGATTCATTTCACACACATGCATGTTTTTCCATTTTCCAAATCTTGCACTCATTGTTTGCATGCATCATCCTTCACTCTTGCTTACACTAAGCTTCGCCATGCATTTAGATCTTCATTTGTTTTCAGTCACCCGTCAGCAGGTCTAGGTAACCATTTCCTAGACTCTGCCTTGCCCAGATAGCATTGCGTATTTCTGAGTGGGAAGCCTTTGCCAGATAAAATATGAAAATATGGCCAGATAGTGTCCTCCAGTCTTGATTTGTGCAATTCTGAGAGGCAATCTCTTCTGGCCCAAAAAATTGCGCAATGCAGTCCCTGGGCATGCATGACTTGCCAACTAAAATTACGCATTGTGCAATATCAGCACCTAGAAGGTCAGTCTAGATTGCGCATTGCACAATTCTAGTAGTAAACCAGCCTCCCGGATAGTCCAAACTATCTATTGTGCAGTTTTGGTAGTCAATCTCCTGGCCTCCCAAAGAAAATTGTGCAATCCTTTCCATCAGTCTCCCGGGTGTGCTACATGTCAGCCCTCAAGTTTTCCTAGTTTTTAACTGACTAATTGCTTTCCATGCGTGTCGTTATGTCTCTAGATATAGAAGGTATTCATCCATCTCTTAGTACTTCAGGATCGATGGCCTCCAAGAGAGTAGCATCAAAGGACACCAACGGAAGCGCAGTTGGAGATGCAGTTGAGGGAGTGTCTATCAATTTGTTGATTTACGAAGACACCAAGTTGATCGTAGACAAAGAAATCAAGTTGAAATGGTAGGAGATCAATGATGCATTCTCGGGCACATTTGGGGAAGATCTTGAAGACCACAAATTCTATGTGAACATTCACAATTCCGGCTTGTACCGGATTGCATACAGGTATCTCGCCTTCCCATGTGCAGACATGGTACATTGGATTTTCTCGCACGCTAATCTTGAGACGATGGTGTTAAGTAGTGTCAGTGGTACATATATTTATAGCTTTAGGGAATAGGACTATCAACAAATGTACCACTTTCTGAAGCTAGTGATCACCATGGAGACACCCTTCAGCATACCAAGCAATAATGCTAACTCCAGGGATATCTTGAATAACTAGGTGAAGGAGCCATCCAAGTTTAGGATGACACCCAAACAAATTTACAAGATGAATATACTATGGAAGGCATATGAATACTTGGTCATCTTTGAATGTCATTTGTATGGCCAAGAGAGCACATAGGCCTTCCTGCAGAGTTGAGTGATCGCATTGGACCACTTGGCCAGTGAAGGCAAAGCATGAAATTGGTCCGACATGTTGGCTCACAGGTTGAAGGAATAGGTAACAGGAGCTCGGCAGCTTCCTAAAGGTTAGCAAGCAGAAATCTACATGTCTATTTACATATTGGATGAAATTTTTGCCCATTAGAAGTTCCTAAGCTTGAAGTGGGCATGGCCATTAGCGGAAACCTCTATGAACACTTATTGCAAATTATTTTCCAAATGCATCTTCCACTAAGTCATCACACACTTATTAGACCATTTTTTCACCCTAGTGCCTCACCTTTTGGCACCTTCATATGGATGTAAAGCATGGAGAAGCCTCTACATGTTTTGCAGAAGTTTTCCATGGACAAGCTTGTCATGCAAGAAGTTTCGTACCAAATCTCACAGGACTATCATCTAGACTGGACCGGAAGAAGAAGGCACCCTAGCCCACTCTTTCATTGTGGATCGGGTTGTACAAGATACAAAATGTCAAGCATTCAGATGTCGAGATAAAATAATTCAAGAAATTTACTTTTTGCACCAGAAGCTTCAATCCTTACAATCCAAATTTCTTTGTGAAGTATCACTATGTGAGAGTACAAGTTCCTTGGATCCACGGGCCGTGTCATTAGGTTGAGGAAGACCCATGGAGATATTTTCATAGTTTCTCAAGGCCCAATGAACCAATCGACATTGTTGTGGAATGGTTAGCAAAGCAGCGCGTAGTGGCATCTAGGAGACCACCAGCAGCAACAACAGCGGGAAACATACCTACACGTGACAAATGCAAGAGAAAGAGTGTTGACATCACAGAGGCAGGACAAAGCTGCAAGTTCATAGAAGACCCACTTGTGGAGAAAGTAGGTTTGGAAATAGAGGCAAAGAGGTGACAATGCGAAAAGAGGAATGCACAAAGGAAGAGATATAAATAGAGGATGGAGGAAACAATGAAGGAGGTTCAAGAGTTGAAGGAGCAACTCCGGAAGGAACAAGAGTTATGTAGAAAAGAGAAGGAAGAACAACAATGATAGACATAGCAAGGGGGGAAACATGCATATATTGATGAAACTACACCCATACAGGTGGTGGACTCATTCGAACAACTACCACAAAGTAGACAAAGTGAGTAGTTGTAGGAGCAGGACTTCGCTTAAGAGATTGAATGAGTACTTAAGAAGATGGATATAGAGATAGAGAAGCCAGAGTTAAAACAATACATCAACCTCACGCCTTACCACCAAGAGTTCGACCGATCGGCTTCATTGGATCTAGAAGTAGAGCAAGTATTAAGCGACCAAGGAGATACTGAGATCCTTGGAGACAATCTAGAAGAGGAGATGCACATCATATCATTCAATGAGTCATGGCATAGAATTTTGCAATCATGTAGAGTGTCTACTCCAGATGTCCACACATCTCTTGCGCAATTTGAGGAATGAGTGATCATATCTGATGTGCGCAAGCATCCATTAGCATTGGTCAATTCTACCAGAGCATATGTCAAAGCCACTAGATCAAGTGTCCGATTCTTGATAATAAAGAACGAGAGAACGGATAAGGAGTTACAGACATCCAATAAAGGAGGAGATCTTGTTACAACATCCGCCCGAGCAGAGTTGAAGAAGGTGATACTGGATGAGGTATTGTCCCTTGAGATAACCATGCGGGTGTTGTATTCCAGATTTGGTACCATACATAAGGCAGTTGTCCATGTCAACAGTTGGCAGCATTGTTATGCTAGGAGAGCACGTATATTGTCAAAATTTCATACTATTGTCGACCGCATGCAAACATGGACAATGAGATACAAGGGAGCCCCATTACACTTTCCCAAGATGATGAAGCCCATGGCAGTTGAGTTGAAGGCATGCATCTGGAGTCAAATCCGGAACTATGAAGAACTCTCGTAGATCATCACTAGTTTTCAGGCTTCCCATGCACGGGTGTTCAGAAGCATGGATATTGTTATGTGCACACATGCGATCCCATCTATTGGGACACTCACCGAGGCAAAGAGAAAGGGTCAAGTCCAATAGGCACTAGACTTGTACTTCGATGAGTTGATGGACATAGCCACCAGTGCAGATTTGGTGATCAGTGCAGACACTAAGCATTAGTATATCATTTCTCTAACCACACTCAAGACAATGATGCACATGTTATCAAACGAGTTGGACAAAGGAGCCAAAGCAGTGTACCAATATGCAACATAGGCAAGAGTTCGTTTCCAGAAATATGTCACCACATAGTATGCGTACACCATTGCGGACTACCAAGCTTGGCATTATTTCACCACCATCAACCATCATGAAGATGTTGAAGAGTTGGTCTTCCCACATTTGTCTGAGTCATAGGTATGTCTTGCATGGCTTGCTCAAGGATATTTTGTCTCACATGGGTACATGTGCAGATTGTATGTAATGTCTTATCAAGTGGAAGTTCAAGTGTTGGTAGTTGAATGTAACAATCATAGAGTAGTTGAAGAGTCATGAGGGTAGGTGAACAGTCACAATGGGAAATGTCAAGGGTCACCCCACCCTTTTCTATTTATAGTACCTCATAACTAATTGTAGAGGCTTTTGGTTAGCCAAGCATCCAATAGGAGTATCTAAGAGAAATCTTGGAGATTATTGTAACGAGCCTTGGCTTCTCCCCAGTGCAGAGCTAGTACATCTCCTTAGAGGATGAGGCGATAGTGACTATAATGTTCCTTTATCGGGACTAGTGGCTGTTCATAGTTGTACTGTATGATTGGAACTTTCACTTCTTAGGATAAGATAGCCAACAAGTTTCATGCATATGTTCTTATTGTATTTTAGTTAACTTGTTTACTCTAACGATATATGTATATGTTTTCTTACGCATGTATGTATAGATTATTTTTATATATGTATGTATGAATCTTATTGAAATGTGTTGTTGATTTAATCATCACTTTGGATTGTTGATTCACCTTCCTTCTATCTTGTGATGCATCTTTTCTTGTGTTTTCCCTTCCAAGCTACGTGTTTACACAAGTTTCCAAGGGGCACACTCATTCCACCTTCATTGTGTTAGAACCATTCATGCACCTTCCTTGGCTTGCTACGCATGTCACTCCCTTTCTTCCAACAACGACATCTCACTTGCCTCTGCATGCAACCATGGTCAAGGCGATACCGTATGACCCACTATTGGGACTCCTACACCAAATGGTCTGAGGTGTAGTTGGGACTTCTTACCAGGGAGATCTCCTGACATGTTAGTCTACCACCATCAACAAAACCTTACTATGTTAGAGTATCATTAACACCACTAATATATCAAAGTTAGATATTTTCAATAAGAAAATCAAACAAGTACATATGATACCATACTCCAGATTATTTTTTTTTTGGATTTATGTATTTTCCTTGCTCCTTGGTGCACCTATTTCAAATCAAATCTTTCATAGAAAACACAAAACTTGCACAGCTAACACTTTCATCTCCATCTCCTTATATAGCTTAGGCTTTAGCTAATATAATAGACCAATCCCTTAGTAATGTCGATGATATTATTTGACGGGATCAAATATCCATTGTTGTGCTCATTACTATGGGCCAATACCATGGTAAAGACCCCTGGTATTGACAATAACATGGTGCGAAAACTGTACGTGACTTTTCTTTACCATACCCACGTATGTACACGACCTTTATTCACAGGACCAACGTATATTTTCCAAACTTCACCTTTATCATTCATCTGTCTCTAAACTGATATTCCTTTGTCTATCTCACTTGTAGCATCTACATAACCATTATTTTGACATCTTTTTAAAGTAGGTTTCTTATAGCACCATTTACCACTCTTGGTAGATTTGATGCTCTGGTTATGGCCTAGGGCAACCCTTCCTTTCCAAAATTGGTCCAAATTCTAAAAAACAATGTTTTATTTCCCATACGCTACTTTGGCCTGTGTTAAAAGTGTGTACACACAGGTCAGTATATACCCAACCCGCGTATATGTGTTAAAACACTAAAAAATAATTAATCTCCTTAAATTCAAGTGGAGTTTATTGGTTTTACCTATTACTCACCTACTATAGCCCATGGCTCAACTGTTTCCCAACTTTAAAAACTAATTTGGAGAAGTATAAATAAACCTCCATGGGAAGTCCTAAGGGGAGAAGGTATGAGATATTGATATTATATTTGATTGATCCATGTGCCTCCTGCACTCCCAAGTTATAGGAAACCTTTTTTTCCTCTTTTGAGATGTCCTTGACCCGTCTTATTACATCCTTGTGTGTATCGATGGAGGGAGATTGTTGAGGCAAAGACAACACTGACATGGAGGATGGTTCCACTTGGAGCTGGGGGAAGACTCAGGTTGTACTTTTCCACCTTTCATTTAGCTTACATCAATAAAGAAATGTTATTTTGTTCCTGATATTTATTGTGTTTGTGCATTAATCCATGTTGTGATTTTCTTATAAATCTTATATTAATGTGTAATTTCTCATTTTATTATATGATCTAACACATATATCATGAACATGTTTTCTATCATTGTTGTTGTATATGCTTTTATTGCATAAATTACAGGTTTTAAAGGCATCAGAAGAAGTGGAGGGTTTGGATCCTGCAGGATTGACACCGAACTTAGGACCTTCGTGTAATACCACTTCTTCCTAGTTCAGTAGTTTAAGGTTTTAGATTGTTTGTTTGCACAATTCTTGTTGTTGTATGCCCTCCGCTCTATTGGGGTTTTCAACCCAAGGCCCTAGGGTGTTCCCACCCACAATAGCATTGGCACTCCGCCGGGGAAAACATTCTTGTTTTTCATAGTTTGGGTTGTTTTTTTCTTGATCAAGGTTTGATTTTTTGATTTCTTGTTTTACAGTTTCATTGACTTATTAGCTTCCTAGACATCAAGTATGATCTTCTAGATCAGTCCTTGATTTTTTGTTTTCTTGATTGAGATTTTTATACGCATTTTTCTTGGGATACAATTGTGCATACATGCTTGTTTCCTCAAATAGACATGTGTATACACGAGATTCCTATGTTTGAAATGCATGTGCACGTCTCTGTGTCTTTAAACAGTCGTGTATACATAATTTTGAATTGTTTTTTAAAAATATTTTGCCCAATTAGATCTATTTCCTGGTGACTTCTACTATTTTTTGGCCATCCACTGTCTCTAGAACTCTGTTCTCTTGCAAGTTTTCAATTTCAAATCTTCTTCTCAATGAAAAGCCTAGTTGGCCTAGGATTTCTTTTTGAGTAAGGTTTTTCTTTGTGCCTCGGGTTCAAGTCTTCTGTCTGAAGTTCTTGGATGTTCTAGCTTTCTAGAACAAGAAATTGGTTTCAGTTTCATTTGTAACCCAGATTTCAAATTGCTTTTCTTTGCTTTCCCTTTTGGTTGACCTTGTTGTTTTTCGTGATTTTTGAGTGTCTTTTTGGAAATATTGAGAGCATTTCTTGACATTCTGTCAGTTTTTTGAAGTCTTTTATTACTATTCAAATCAGTGTGTACAAGTTTGTAGTCCTTCTCATTTCAAGTTTAATTTATTAATGAGTTTTATAACTTGTGAGGCTTAAGGACTCTTTGTGCTTGTTTCTTGATCTTTGAAATTTAGTAGTTTTTTTGTGTCCTTGAAAATTTCTTTATTTTTATAAAAGAAAAATGCAAAAACATATCTTTAGCCTTTCCTTTTCGTTCCAAGCTTTTGGTTTTTTGGTTTCTTTTGTTTTGTTTTTGAGCAATTGTGAACTTTTTCAATTTCTTTTGCCTAATTTTGAGGGAAATTTATTATTAAATTCTTGCCCTCTTTATTGTCAAGTTGGCGTATTGACCTTATAAAGAAGCACATTTCCTTATTGTATGAGTATTCTTAGGATTTTGCATTGTCTTTAAATTTTCATTAGGTTAGTTTGTATCATAATCATTCTTAGTCTTTCTTAGATTTTGAGTGTGTGTAGAGTGTTTTTGAAAAGAAAAGAAAAGGAGTATTTTTCTTATATAATTTTTTTGTAAAACCAAGTAGAAATCCATTTTCATCGAAAGAAAATAACTGCATGCATATATTTAAGTTTCTATTGGTTTATTTTGCATTGAAAACATCATAAGTTTCACTCATGTTATACCTTTGACTTAAAGAACATCCCTCAAAAATCAAGCAATTTAATAAAAAGAACTGGAAATTTTAAATTTGTCATTAACAAAACCAACAAATAATAGGTGATTGGAGAGTTAACTCTCCAATTCCACTCAAATTATCAAACATAGAAGTTGAATAATGAATGAAATAAAGTGTCGTTATAAAGACCAAGAAAGCTCTGTGACTGGGAGTAAAGCATGAGGGAGAGTGAAGACAAGGAAGAGAGATACCCCCTATCCTACTTGTTAGATCCCACAACAAGACTGTTCTTCCCAACTTTTTATATGAACTGGTGCCCATAGTTTCCATTCTCAGGGATCACATAGGTGGCTGCGAAGGGGAATCCCACGTCACCTTAGAAAGATGTTGCATTACATTCATCAGTACTTATGGTAGTTACCCTTTCGAAGCTTTGGTGATTGCATCAGCAAATGCAATTTTCTGGAGGTCAACGTAACTATTTTTGTTACCTTTGTAGGCCTAGGTCGTCATTACCTCAGCCTATTTTCGGAAGATCCTTGATTTTCACTTTCTTGTATTTTGGTGTTCAGTCCTCATCACCTGGAGTGGAAATAATTGGAAGTAGTTTGATTGGCTATATCTTTAGGGACTTTTAGAGAGTTCTCTTTGCTCCTAGTTGGCCTATATTTACAAATTTTTTGAGGCTTTGATTATTTCTCTTTAAAAAATTTAAAAGTGGTTTATCAACCAGTTTGTCAATCTAGGAGGCTTCGTGGGATTTCACCTTCGAGTTTTGAGCCTTCTCCTCAAAGGTGTAGGATAAATTATGCCAATGATTTCTAAAAAATGGTAGCAGATGCATCAGAGATTGATCCTTCGGTTGGATTTATTGATTCACAGAATAGACCTAGTATAAGTAGAGAGTTAGAGAGGAACACTCTAGTCCTTTCTAGGGTCCTCTTCCAGTCGGAAGACGTTATGGAGTTGAAGAGATTTCAAAGTCTCTTTTGACTCCTAATTATCTTCTTCCTCCAGATCATCCAGACATTTTATTATATGTCTGGACTTCGACAAATAGACCTTTGAGCCTAGGTCTATTTCGATCTTTTCCTTCGATGACCGCTATTGGGAAAGTGGCTTCCACCATTAGCACTACAAGTATGAAAAATCGTGTATCTATACAAGGAGGAGGAATGATTTCCATATCTTTTGTTACTCCTAGCATTGTGATATTTGGCTCTACATCCATTCCATCTTTGAGTGGGGAACCCAATATTTTTCCTTTGGCACTAGCGTTATCCCCTTTGGAATGTCGACTAGTGCAATTCCTTTGGTTCCGCTAAGATTTCCTGCAGCTGCCTCCATGTCTATGACTTCCATGGAAAGTGGGTCAGCATATTTTTAGGGTTTCACTTTTGGGAGTGGTCATATACCACATTCTAACCCATCCTTAGGATCAGTGCCTTTTTCCTCCAAAGGTCAAAGCTATAATCCTTTCCAAGGATGGACAAACCCTACAGTTAGTGGACTTGGAGTCGGGAATCAATTCTCTTTCGGCCAACAGGGGAATATGTCATATTCTTCTATTAGTTCATTCCAAAAAAATTTTCCATATGCTCATGCATGGAACCCTTAACAAGGGCTCTCTGCTCCTTTCAACACGTCTCTGAGGGGAAAATTCACTAGATATGGAAATTTTTTTGTAGGAGTTGGTCAAACTCTGGTTTTTTCTGGGCCAAAAGGAGTTCCTCATGGTTCAGGTATTTCTAAAAATTACTTCAAACAACCTAGTGCCTTCACAAATCAAAGGTATTCTTTTTAGAACGTTGGGAATTCCACCTAGATCGAGTGGAATCCTCAGGGTCCTCCACGATTACCTTTTATGGCAACGATAAACTTGCCATATCTTTCTAAATTGACTAACGATCCGATCATATATAAACCACCATCGACTCCAATTCCATCCAAGCTTCCATCTTATATACCCAAATTTGAGGGGAAGATGGGTGAAGATCTGGGTGATCATATAACCACTTTCCACTAATGGTGTTCGTCAAACTCCTTGATTGATGATTCAATCAGGTTGTGATCATTCCAATGTACCCTAATTGGAAATGTGGCTAAGTGGTACATTGAACTCCCAGAGGGAACGTTCACTTATTTTAGTGATTTTGCTACAATATTTTTGAACCATTTTCAGTTTCCTGTCCATTATGATGCTGTAACTGAGATATTAGCTAATTTTCACCAAGACTAGGCAACCCACATTTCGGATCATATCTAGGAATGGAGGAGAAGGAAGAGGCTCATTAAAGTCAATATTCCACAAGAGTTCATTATTGAATGGTTTCTTAAATCTTTACAACCCGAGATCTCTAAGGATGTATCCTCTTTGGTGTGTTCATTGAAGAACAGGCCATTTTAAAAGCCCAACAATTAGAACTTATATATTATCAATCTGGGGTTCTTCAGAAAAAATTTCTTGATGCTCCTAGGTCCAAGATTTATTTAAAAAAGCCTAATCCAAGTCCCCATGATGGGCTAGTCGGATCTATTGATGCTAATATGGCCATCCTGCTAAATCAATTCCAGTAGTTGTCTTTACAACCTGCTTCTTCTATGAAGGCATTACCATCAGTGCCTATGCCTTCTCAACCTTCGTATCTAAATGTCGTCAAAAATTATAACTCTAAGGGAAACCAAAAACTCGATGGGAAGAAGAAAGGACAAGGTAGGAAAAAGAATCAGGATAGGAAGGGTAATCTAAACAAACCCGGCAATGATGTTGGAGGGGGCTAAAAAGATTCTAAAAAGAAAGTAAAATTTCCATGTAAGTTTTGTAATGGAGATCATTTGAATCATATTTGCCCTAAGATCTAATATTCCCAATGCTTATTAGTTCAGTAGGGGTCTTCTAGCTCCCAAAGTGTGCTAATTAACCCTTTTTGCCAAAGGCAATAGTTACTTGCTAGCACGAACTCTAGTACCGGTACCCCCGGTAGGGGAAACTAGGAAGGGAAAAACACATTAAATGTTTTCATGATGAGTTCACTTATTAACGTTGCTACATGATCAAATTATTATGGTGAATTGAATCATCCAAGGCTATGTCTGCTCCCGATGTTTCAAAGCCACTCCATATCTAGAGGCCCGTAGTTGAGTATATACCACAGATGCTGAAAGGCTCTGCAAAATGCTCGACCATTAAACCTAATACTAAAGTAGCCTAGAACTACTCGATTGTAGAAGATCTGGCTTAAATTCCTTGTGCTACGTCGGCGTTAGAGGTACTCCAGAAATGCCCCACACAAAGGAGTGCATTACTCACTGCAATCAGAGCAGTTGATCCAAAAAATTCTCTTGCGCTTACATTCGATATGTCAAACATCAAGAGGAGACTCCCACATCATATGGATTTTCAAATTAAGTCTACATATCAAAAGACCAATATCTTTTGAACGATAGTCGATGAGGGAGCTTCCACATTTGTGATGTCCATATCATGTTGGAAGGCTATTGGATTGCCTCAAGCTATTCCTTCTTCAACTCTATTGACAACATTTGATGGTCATTCTCATAGACTGCATGGGGTTATGCTAACCTCTCCCATCTGTGTTGGGGGTAAGGTAATAAATATTGAAGTAGATATAGTTGATGTGAATCTAGATTACAATCTCCTTTTAGGTAGGAATTGGATTTATGAGATGGATGTTATTGTATCGTCGCTATTTCGCATCCTTTGTTTTCCTCATGAGGGGAGAATTGTAAAAGTTGATCAGATAGATTATTCTCTGAGTGACTCCCATGAATCTTATGAATCTATTGTTCTGTTAGTGGATAATCAGCAACCTATAGAGAATTTAGGAGTTGGAATGTACTCTTCCTTAATGGGTACCTCTGATATTCCTGCTCCCGTAGCTAGAATTAATGTTATTTCATCCTCCAAGGTACCTTCTCAAAGAGATTTTTTTAAAACTCATTATTTTTTGGATCGCTAGCCCTTACCCTCATCTACCACCACATTAGATGAGGGGTAGGTAGGTGGAATGGCATGTCCTATGTTTGCAACCAAAATTGCTTATCTATCTATTCTTAATATTGTAGACTTCGATCCTACTCCTTTTTCACCAGAGGAGTTGGATGGGGATGTGGCCCCGGCTTGGACTCTAGAGTCGACTTCTACTCAGGATTTCTTAGATAATGTCTTACCATCTAAAGAAGAAATTCTAGAATCAATTATGGGTGTTGAAAGACCATGGATGATTTGCATCATCGTTCATATTTCCTCCCTCATTTGTGAGAAGTAGAATCAAGTTTGTCCAGTTCTTAATCTACTAGTGATGTTCATGTAGTTTTAAACCCTTTAGCTCTAGCACAATTCTGTCGAAGGTAATATGTCTATTATCTCACAAATTGTTCTAGTGAACATCTCTAGGAATCCCAACATTATTGAAAATGTCTTCGTTGGAGCTGACTATTCCCTTGAAGAAGTTCAAACTTATACTGATCACTTCAAAGAGTTTCGTGATGTATTCGCTTGGTCTAAGGAAGAAATGCCTAGAATAAATCCATCTATAGTCTAGCATGAGATCAAGACGTATGGAAATGCAAAACCTATTCATCATAAACTTTGACCCATAAACCCTAGAAAAGCAGCAGCTATCAAAGCTAAAGTTGAGAGGTTGCTTAAGGTGGGTTTCATATAATCTGCTCCTTTAACTGAGTGGGTCTCTAATCTAGTCCCCGCAGACAAAAAGAAAGGAACGATCCATGTATGCATTGACTTTAGGGACCTAAATAAGGCTTGTCCTAAGGAAAATTACCCCACGCTTTTTATTGATCAGATTATTGATGAATGTGTGAGTAATAAAAAAATTTCGTTTATGGACGGATTTTCTGGTTATTAATCAAATTACTATCCATCTAGAGGATCAGCATAAGACAAATTTTATCTAACCCTGGGGTACATTTGTGATTAAAAAGATGCCTTTTGGCCTCAAAAATGCTAGAGCTACTTTTCAACGAGCCATGTCATATGATTTTCACGATATCAAGCACATTATCGAAGCGTATTTGGATGATTTAGCTACTCATTCTCGAAAGAGAATAGATCATCCTAAACATCTTCGATTGATTTTTGAACGATGTCATTTTTATAAAATCCAATTGAATCCAAATAAGTGTGTTTTCGTTGTCACATTCGTTCAGTGTTGGGATTCATCATGTCAGGTGAAGGGATTCATGTGGATCCCTTCAAGGTTGAGGCAATACTTTTGTTGCCTCCCCCATCCTCTATATTTCAATCTCAAAGTATCCAAGCAAAAGAAAAATTCTTAAGGAGATTTATAGCCAATTATGTCGAGATCACGAAAGTTTTATGATATTTCTTAAGAAAGGGGTCCCATTTCTATGGGATTATTTCATGCAACACTCTTTCGATGCTTTGAAAAAAGCATTGACGTCTACTGCTTTATTGAGTCCACCTGATTATAGCAGAGATTTACTTTCGTATCTCGTTGCAGCAAAATTGATTATTGGTATGGTTCTGGTTCAGGTAGATGATGCCTTATGAGAGCACATAATCTACTATCTGATTCAAGGCTTAGTAGGTCATAAAATGCACTATTCTCCCATTGAGAAACTAACTTTGATAGCTTTTCATGTTATCCAATGGCTTAGACATTATATTCTGCTTCGAAAAGCTTTTGCGTTAGCAACCATCAATCCATTTCATTTTGTTCTCAATAGGTGAGTGATTGGGGGAAAATATAATAGATGGATTGTCATTTTACAAGAATTTGACCACGAATTCATTTTGGCTAAGTCTAAGAAATCTTTAGTATTTGCAGAGTTGATCTCAGAGTTTCCTAGTGAGGAAGAAAGCGTTTATGAGGAAACTTTTCCTAATGAACATTTGTTTCTTATTTCCTCACAAGATCCTTGGTATGGGGATATTATTATATATCTCCAGACTTCGAAGTTTCTTCTCTCTTTTTCCAAGGATGAATGTAGAAAATTACATCACCTGGCTAAAAATTATATTATTATAGGTGACAATTTATATCGTCGCGAGGTTGATTCAATCCTTAAACATTGTTTAACCCTGGAAGAAGTTGAGTGTGTGCTTAACAATTTCCATAATGGAGCTTGTGGTGGTCACCTATCTGGGTTTTCTACAGCCCAAAAAAATTTATGAGCACGCTACTTTTGGCCTTCAATCTTCAAAGGTTGTATTGAACTGATCAAGAGATGCCATCCCTATCAGGTTTATAATTGGAAAATGCATGCACATCCAGCTCTGCTTTCCCTGTGATCACCATTAGCGCTTTCACGAAGTAGGGTATTGATTTTAATACTTGTAATCTACCTTTGATAGGAAATAACAAGTATATCATCATATCTGTAGACTACTTTACTAAGTGGGATGAGGTTGTGCCTACTTTCAAGAATCATGGTAAAACAATTGTTGGGTGTGAAGCATGATTATTTAGAGGTTTTTGTTTCAGTTGGATGTACACCCTAGGAAGTTTCTACACCCCTCCATGTGGGGGGGTGCAAGGGGGGCTTGTCCTCCCCATGGGGGTTCGAGGCGGCCGATCTCCCTCGGTTGGGGGGTCTGGGGGCCAATGGTCCACCAGTGGGGGTTTTGGGGGCAGCACCCTCGAAGCTAAAAACAGATGTAAAATTTCCTTGTAAAAGTATAGTAATTTATAGTCAATGTGGGCCGTTCATTAGGCAGATGATCTGATGATAGAACTTATGTTTATTTTAGGGTTTTTTTGCCCTAGAAGGCAACCCCTCTCTTTGCATGAGGGTATTGTATTTAGGTTGTGTAATAGATATGTATTCGCCGAGCGAGAAACAGAGAGGTGAAACTGTGAGAGAAAACAGAGGATATTACAGTGGATCTGTTGTAGGTTGTGTCTCTTCATTTTGCTAGATAATAGAAAGGAAGGACTAGCTGTTTGGGTTGGATGTAGCCCAAACTAGGTGAACCACGTATATCTGTGTCTCTCTGGTTTTATGCATTTTCTGTGTTTATATTTATGAAATATTCTATTGTTCCATTGCTCTGTAATATATAATTTTCTAACAACTGGTATCAGAGCCAGGTTTCTTTTGCTGATAAACTCGTAAGAAAGAAGCGTTCTTCGTTCGAGTGGGAGCAATGGTGGAAGATGGTAAGTTTAGGGTCGAGAAATTTAACGGCCAAAACTTCTTGCTGTGGAAGATGCAAATGGAATTTTATCTGTATCAGAAAGATCTGTACCTACCATTGGGCAGAAAAACAAAGATGTTGACAGGTATGATAGATGAATAATGGAACCTTCTCGATAGAAAGGCACTCAGAACAGTACGGTTGTGCCTTGCAGTGTTGGTCACCTTCAACATTTTGAAAGAAACAACGACAGAGGGTTTGATTAAGGCGTTGGCGAAACTATATGAAAAACCCTTGGCCTCAAACAAGGTATTTCTTATGAAACAGTTATTTAATATGAAGATGTCGGAAGGTGGATCTGTTGCAGACCATTTAAATGATTTTAATACTGTTACAAATCAGTTAAGTTATATAGGGGTAAACTTTGATGATGAAGTTATAGCTTTGTTATTCTTGTGCTCATTGCTAGAAAGTTAGAATGGTTTAGTAATGGCCATTAGTAACTTTGTGTCTGTATCTAGTACTTTAAAGTTTGATGATGTTTTCGGTGTAATCCTTAGCGAGTAAATGCAACGGAAAAGCTCCTGTGATACATTGAGTAATGCTTTGAGTGCAGAGTCTAAGGGAAGAAAAATGGAAAGAGGAAAGAGCTCAGGATATTGCAGTAAATCAAGGAAAGGCAGATCCAATTCCAGATCGGGGATAATGTGCTGGAAATGCGGAAGGAAAGAACACCTAAAGAAAGACTGTAGATATTGAAAGGGAAAAGAAGGAGATGCACATCAAGAAAACAATCATGAAGAAAATGTGATAGGTGAGGTGTTACAAGATGCTTTGATTCTTTCTTTCAAAAATATTACTGATTCCTGGGTGGTAGATTCAAGGGCCTCATTCCATGCCACACCTGATAAGAAATACTTTCATGACTATGTTCAAGGAGATTTTGGACAAGTTCGTTTGGGTGATAATAAACCCTGTAAAATTGTTGGAATGGGTAAAGTTCTTGTAAAACAGCAGAATGGAAACCAATGGCTAGTAAAGGAGGTAAGGCGTGTTCCAGATCTAAAGAAAAATCTGATTTCAATAGGGCAGTTAGGTGATGAAGGTTGTGTGACAACTTTCACAGATAAAGCTTGGAAGGTTACCAAAGGAGCCCTAGTAATAGCAAAAGATGAAAAGGTTGGTACAATGTATTTATGCAATGGTATTTCTAACTCTATTAATGCTTTAACTTCCAAAGGAGCAGATGCAACTTTATGGCATCATAGGCTCGGACACATGAGTGAAAAGGGGATGAAGATTCTTCACTCAAGGAATTTGTTGCTGGGTTTGAAGAATGTTGATTTGGACTTCTGTGAGAATTGCATTTATGGAAAATAGAAGAAAGCCAAATTTCTTAGAGTTGGGAAAGAAAAGAAGAGCGGAAAATTAAATCTTGTGCATACAGATGTATGGGGACCTGCTCAGGTATCATCTCTTGGTGGCTCTCGTTATTATGTTACTTTTATTGATGATGCAACTAGAAAAACTTGGATTTATTGTATTAAGAATAAATCTGATGTATTTGATACATTCAAGAAATGGAAAGCTTTGGTTGAGATTGAGATAGGAAAGAAATTGAAGTGTCTCAAATTAGACAATGAAGGTGAATATTGTAGCAAAGAGTTTGATAGGTATTGCACAGAGCATGGAATTCGCATAGACAAGATAGTTCCAAGAACACCATAAGAAAATGGTGTGTCAGAGAGGATGAACAGAACAATCATGGAACATGCAAGATGCATGAGATTGCATGCAAGATTGCCTTTACAATTTTGGGCAGATGCTATAGATACTGTTGTTTATCTAATAAACAAAGGGCCTTCAAGTTCCTTGGATGGTGGTGTTCCAGAGGAAGCATAGATAGGTAAAAAGGTAAACTACTCTTTTGTAAAGCATTTTGGTTGTGAGGCCTTTGTCCATATTAATAAAGAAAATAGAACAAAGCTTAAGGCAAAATCAAAGAAATGTACCTTTATTGGATATGGTGTTAATGATTTTGGTTATCACTTATATGACTATGAAAATCAAAAAATCATTAGGAGCAGAGATGTAATATTCAATGAAAAGATCTTGTATAAGAATTAGTTGCAGGAAAAGAAATAGGAAAAAGAAAACAAGGAATACACAATTCTTGATGAGATCACTAAAAAACTAAAGGTGCCTAAAAATTACAATAATCAACAATCGCAGCAACAGCGACCACAACAACAAAAACCACCACAATAGCAATAGGCACCCCAAACAACTAAAAGTGGTGTTAGAAGATCTACCAGGATAAGTATATCCCCTGAACAATACTCTCCTTCATTATATTATTTATTGTTGACTGATTCTGGTGAACCCAAATGTTATGAAGAAGCAATGCAGGTT
>APFE031615622.1:0-13271 GCA_000404065.3 Pinus taeda
ATCAAGTATACACAGGTAGACGACTTCAGCTTGATTGGATACTCTGATTTAGACTTCGATGGAGACAAAGAAACTGGAGTATCTACTTCGGGATATGCTATGATTCTTGGATCAGGAGCTGTCTCTTAGAGATCACGCAAACAATCAGTTCCAGCAGATTCCACAACAGAAGCAGAATACGTGGCAGCAGCTGAAGCAACAAAAGAAATTGTGTGGCTCAGAAAAATTCTTCAAGATTTTCAGGTGAAACAAGTACAATCAACTCCACTCATGATTGACAACACCTCTGCAATAAAGTTGGCCAAGAACCCAAAGTTCCATGATCATACAATGCATATCAATACTAAATATCATTTGATCCGACATCATGTTGAGGCCAAAACAATCCATCTCCGCCATTGTTCCACAAATGAGCAAATTGCAGACATCCTCACCAAAGCGCTTGGAAGAGAAAAGCTTGAAAGATTCAGAACGATGCTTGGACTCACCAACATCCCTTCAGATTAAGGGGGGGAATGTTGACACCTAATCCGAAACGGATGGGTGAAATGGACAGTCATCCAGAAGATGAATTGATCCGTTTTATTTATGTATATAAATGTATGTTACCTAATGAATAATACAAGTCAGTTTTCTCTCGCTCATTTATTCTGGAGTTACCCTGGCCTGACAGAATCTAGTGTTGCAATAGCTACATTTCCAACTCACATTGACTCCTCCCTTAACCTTGTTGTTTGACCCTTACTCTCTTGTGACATATTTTCACAAGGGATATTTGTTATCTTGAGGAGGATGTCAAACCCCTAGATTTTCAATCATCCATCAAACAGTGATTAAGGGTTAGTTGAAAACCCTATATTTCCGAGCAAATATCAATCTCAACCAAAAATTCAAATTTTCAACAATCTTTCACAAATCTCAAATTATCATATAGTCATCATAAATCAGAGATTTCTACTTCGACTAAGGTTTAACTCCAAAACCCTAGAATTCCAATTTCACAATCTCAGCAATCTTACATAGATCTCAAATCATCATATTTCAGAGATTTTACTTTGACTAAGGCTTAACTCCAAAACCCTAGAATTCCATTTTGATCCGGATTTAAATAGGAACGCAATAAAATACAGAGATAACCATATACACAAAGATGCAGCGGAAATAGTGCTTCATTTCATTAATGGAAAATACTGAAATACGCTTACAACCAGAATTGGAAATAAACCAGCTAGGGCGATGGTAGCTTATCTCTGAGAAGAGATGTGTGGGACTACATGCTCTGCGAAAACCTGTTACTGAACATGATGTTAGCAACGAGGTCTCGAAGGCTATTTATTGTTGAAGACAAACATAGGAAAACCCTTCACAAATCCAAACACCCAACCCTAGAAGAATGAAACGCCAATGTGGGCCCAGTTTGGGTAAATTGGTAACAACCATCATTGTCGGGGTCGTACTTTGGCATACGATCTTCGTTTGACGCGTATGATAGCTCGTACGAAAGATCTATCCGAGAACTACCACTTTGGGAAGGGAAACATCGGTCCATGGACCCATGTTTCCCCCAGATTTCCCAAAAAACGTCGTTTAGGGCCTCAAAACAGCTCCAGAAGTTCAGGACCTGAACAACTGCTAAAAATAGTAAACTGTGCTACAATTTAGGAAACTGAAAAAGATGAAAGAGATAATTGTGGGGGTCCAAATGGGATAGGTGGGTGGCCACCAACATCCACCTGGATCACATTTTCACAATCTCAACTATCATTAAGTGCATATATCTCAGATTGTTATGTTACACACATTAGACAATGTCACTACTAGGATTTAACTGCAAAACCCTAGATTTTCATTTTCAACAATCATGTAATAGATCTTAGATTGTTATATCCATATACTAGACACTTTTAACTTCATTAGGGTTTAGCTACAACACCCTAGATTTCCCGATATCATCATCCTAGAATCTCAAACAATGACTTTCATTAAATCCTAAGACTTATGACCATCAATAACTAGACCAACACACACATCTAGGAATTCATAACCATACATAAACATATCATATGTCTGAAAACATTAATACATATATCCTAGACCAACTTAGGGTTTCAACCAAAAGGACATATCTATATATGCTTAGTCAAACCCAACTTCACAAATATCAATAAGAGTTAGACACACAACCACCTTTCTTACACTAGGGTTTGATCAGATTGTAGAAATTTTGAATAATTTAGCACATATTCAACAGAGATTATCCTGATCATGTACTATTGCAGAAAACATACACAATACATAAGCTCCTCTACGTTGATCATCAATATAGCAGCATCAATAACAATAAAACATCAAGAGCATTCACACATTAACACAGTATGTATCCCGGGGAAAGCATCTCGTTAAAAACCCCAACTATCTGTATATTAATGATTGAGTCATGTAACATTGCACAGCATAATACTTCTCACAAGTATCTCCACCTCTGTTACACACAATACAGCTCAGATCTGAATCAATCACTGGCTCAAATCTCCTTCGCTGCTTGCTTGCCTCCGCTGCTCAAGGCCTACTCAAGAACTGATGATAATTCCAAGGAACCACGTATTTCCTTGGCTAAATCATGTGAGCACAAGCTACATTGTGGGAAAATACATGAGCAAACTCATTGGCATACTCAATCCCTTGATTGTGCAAGATCTGATGCACAACTATAGTCACAACTGATAGCAATCTCATTCTCTAACACCTGTCCCTGCTGAACTGAACATGCACTGACATGCAACTGAGGTAACTGATGTATTCATTAGTTGTATTATGAGTTAATAACTTGTGAATTAATTAATAACTAATTCACCCAACTCATCTCTAGTTTATTCGCCAGTTAGACTAAATACAACCAGTTTAACAAAGCTAAACTGAACACAACTCCATCAACTGCACCTCCAGTCCACTAAACTCAACTCACTTGAGTTCTAACTGAAGTCCTGCATGCAAATATTAGTCATCTCATAGGTAACCACGTATTTCCTTCTGGGATCTGCATGTACCACATCCGTAGCTCATCCTGAAGTGCTCCAAGAGAATAAGACAAAGTTTATAGTCTAAATATTATTATGAGCTAATAATATTTGACTGTTCTATATTTAGATTGAGCAATCACTCCGCTGTGATCTAAAAATAGAAGTCCATCTATTTTTCCCAATTTGACCAATCATCCATAAACAACAACCTGCAATCCATAGACATGATCCATATGTCTAAAAATAGACATAGCCTAAAAATAGACTTGCGCGAAAAATAGCCTGCGGGCCCACTTAGTGAAGGCGACTCTTTTCACTAAGCTCCATCATCTTGTTGCAATCTCAACAGAGTCACTGACCTGCCATTGGGGATACCCTGGAGCAAAGAGGAGAGAGCATTAGGCCAAAAAGCCAAGAAAGAATTCTTCCTATCAGAGGAACAGTTTGCAGAAGATAAGAACGGGGTAAGGAGGGCCAGTTTAGATCCTCTGTGGAGCGAAGCCAGTCTCCAAATTATGAAATACATTACCTGTGAGGGGCGGTTCAATATTGTTTACGGCTATCATTTCCGGTTGCTAAAAGAACTAAGACATGGGTTGGATTTACCCCCAGAGAAGAAGTTAAGCATCCCTTATTTTCTATTGCAATCATTGATTGAATGTGGCGCAAAATTGAAGGAGGGGACCCCAGATCAGCTAGCCCATCATGGGCTCATCAAGCTTTTAGTAGAGGATGCCCTCCATACCTACACTGTCCCCCTCTCCTTGGAAATTCTCCGCAATATGTCCAAAGATGATGATATAAGAATTCTGGCCGAGGAACTCACCTCATCCAGCAGTGAAGAAGGGAAACACCTTGAATCCGGAGAGAAAGCCAGTGGCAAATAAAAACAGGACAAACCACCACAGAAAGAGTAGAAGGAGAAACAAGGAAAAGGCCAAGTTACTGAACCTAAAACCGTGGGAGGACCATTGGCACAAACACCCAGGGAGAAACGACTGCAAAGCAGAGCAGAGAGGACTAGAAAAGCCCAAATAAAGGAGATCATGACCAAGGCAATCAAACAAGAGTTAAAAGGAAAGACACTTACAACCAAACAGGCCAAAATAGTTTCTACAGTAAGTCCCAAAACAATTTCTACAGGAAGCCCGAAAACAGTTTCTACAGGAAGCCTGAAAATAGTCGACACAGGACTTTCTACAGGAAGTACAGAAGCAGAGCAGAAAAAGGATAAATCACTCGAGATCTTGGCCAGGGAGGCAGCAGTAGTGCTGGCTGCCTTAAGCGCAACCCCAGAGCAAAAAGGGAAGCGGAAAAGGGAGCCTTCTATGTATTTTAAGGCAAGAAGAAGCATGCGGATAAAAACTGGCAGACCCTAGTCATAGTGAAAAGAGCCAATTACGATTGTGGACACCCCAATTAAAAAAAAGCAAAGGTCTCCCTCAAAGGCATCCATCACCTATGAATGGGGTAGCCCGAAGACGTCCACTTGGGAAGAAAGGATTAAACTAATGGACACAAAGACCTCTCTACAGGATGCTGAGCCAATTCTATAGGATACGTTGACTAGACTAAAGGAGACCGAAGAATTGGAAGAAAAGGTAGTTAAATCATCCCAGGAGGAAGAAAAGACTGAGAAAATTGAGGAACCAAGCCCCCAGCCTAACCTGGGCTCCTACTATAACTTGCTAGAGGCGGGAAGGATAATCCCCAAGAAATTTGCAGTGCCACTCTTCTTTGCACTAGAGGAAGAGAGAGTGAGGACCAACACTTGGATGAAAATCGCCAAGTCCAAGGGTGTGGCAGATATAGGTCCCTTGGAGGAACAACTCAAAGATGCAAGGAAAGAATTGGCTTTGGTACGGCATGTAGAAAGTAGCCAGCGGGCCAAGCTACAGGAAGAAAATGAGCTGCTTAAACAATAGCTACAGGCATAGGGACACTTTAAAGAAGACATGCCCCACACCTTGGGAGAACAGTAGCAACAGGAGGAGCCCGCAACAGCCAAAGAAACACCTGATGAACAACAGAAGAGAGATGGGTTGCCAGCTAAAATAGAGGCACTGGCTAGACAACTACAGGAAAAGGAATTGCAGGCAACCCAGGAGATATAGTCTCTGAAACAACAGGTGCAGGAAAACGAGGCCCAACTGGCCTGCATGGCTAGCTGGGCAGAGGAGGCAATACAATGTAGACAACCTGCCAAATCATATACCTTATACCTCAAGGAACAATGGCTGCAGTTCTAGATCAACACTTTGGCCCAAAGGGGCATTAATCCATTTCAAAACTACCACCAATTCATGGCTTTATGTGACAGCAGTTCATCAGAGGACAAGGCCAAACTATCAAAGTTTTACCTACACAACTTAGCCCTTCCTAAAATGAACACATGGGACCCCAACACTGCGTTAGGAGATGTGAAACTTATGGCCATGGCCTCTTGGCTAAGTCAAGAAGAAAAGAGAGCAGCAGAGGTCCGAAATCTTATGGACAGGGAATTGAAGGAACCACTAATGATAAGAGCAGAGCCAGAGGATCCCTCAGCACTGATACACACCCACTAGCACTTGGCCAATGACTCTCAGGCCCTACCAGATTACATTGACCATCAAGCCCAAGCCATAACCCATTTTGAGGACATGGAGAGGCTGTTGGGGAATGACTGTGTTCATGCCTGCACCCGGAGATGGAACACACTACCCCACAACCTAAAAATTAGAGAATACCACACCCCTGTTAGTGCTCAAATCTACCTCAGGCTGAAATAAGGTAAAACTCAAGGCTACATCAAACCACGCTCAACCTCATAGCTAGCCCTACGAGGACAGGAGAGGACTCTCTCCAGTCGATCTCGATAAAATAAGCAATAAGGTGCGAGATGACTTTAAAATGGGAGCTGATTTTAGGCTAGTAAATAGATATGAAAGTTTGATTTTGATTTTTGGGTTTTGTTGGAGAAATGGGAAAAAACAATTTTAGGTCTGGGGATAAGGCCAGATCTTTGCAGAATTCAAGTTGGGGCGAGGTAGGCAATAGCCTTAATGCTTTTTGATTTAAGTGTATGGATGGATCAAAACGAAAAGGAGCTGAAGAGAGCAAGGGAGAACATGGATCCTCTCCAAACAGGCAAAAACATGTAAAACTAAACAAATTCAAAGGCAGAGCATTGAAATCAATGGATTCAACCTCATTTACTCATTCATTTAGTTTCAGAAGCATAAGAAGGGAATGGCATACATTAAACATGAAAGAACTTACAATAAACTGAGAGAAAACACCATCAAGAACTGAAAGCCACAAGAATCCCAACAGGTGCTGCAAAACCTCTGATCTTTCCTTAGCCAAAATATGAAAAATATGTACAATGGTGTGCCAAAATCTTTCCCAAGAGTCCAACCACATTTTTCTCAACACTGACTATTAGCATTAGTAGCTGATGTAGTGCGCTTCTGCATACATTGAGAAAAAAAAGGGTTCAGCCCCTTCCATGCTTGCAATTGAAACCTCTTGTAGCACCTTAATGTTGCATTGTTGTAAGCTCAACTCTATGCCATCTTGAAATAGATCAATGATTTTTTCTCCTCTTCCTCGTTCTGAATATATCTCAAACATTGAAATAAAATAACTGCTGATTTCTTTGTCTGCTTGCAGGGATGGTGGCGCTGCTAAAAACGAAACAGGGCTTCCATTGTAGAATTTAAAACATTTTGACATGTTACATATTACTTACAAAAACACATTTGATGATTTCTTCTTCAAAACAAGGGTTTTGAAGAAGAATCAATCTCGCATTATTGGTGATAACCATCTTGAAATAGAAACTCACTGAACCTTCCTCTAGCCTACAGGCAACATTCGACATGTTTCAAGACCAATTATAAGACCTTGACTCTGAAATGACTCTTTTTTGAACCACAGTAACATCAATGACTGCAAATGACGAGAAATGAACTTTGGAGAATTTGATTCTGACAAGGTACTGACAGGACCGAGTCTAACATTGGCTCCAATGGGGATGGCAGGTGCCAAGAACAACAGAGCTTTGGGAGAGCAGACAATGCCTCCATCCATTGGGCGATGGAATCATTATTTCAACAAACAACACGAAACTTTCAACTCATTAATGGACTGAAACTTGACTGAAATGATTGAAAAGCTGACTCAACAAACTTCCAACCAAAACTGTAATGAAATTAGAACAAAATGCTGCTTTTTAGCTACTTATTTATTTACAAAATCTACCCTACTTGGCTGGAAAAATAATAGATCAGGTAATACTATAATGCCAGATTAACCATTCAAGTAAATCTGAGAAGAACACTGCTTGAGAGTGCTTCAACCAGATCACAAATGCAATTGCTGGCAACCCTACATGCACATAATGAGTTTGATCATGTAAAAGACAGTTTGATTTGTCAGTCAAACTGAAAAACATTTCCATGTACATCGCAATACATACATCCAGCTGCACACTGTCAATTCAAAAATCTGTAGGCAACTCTCTTGTTTCTTGTTTTGAAGGAGGGAGTGTTTCCAAGAACTTTTTGGGATCTCGGAATTCATAAGACTGGATCTGATCATTTAAACACTGAATTTCCTTCTCAATTCTTTCAACAACTAACTCACAGACACCAGTTTTAGCTTCAAGAGGAAACTTCAGAGATTTCAAACAATGAAGCAAGGCACTGAAAAAATCTTCATTAATTTCAAAATTTGCTAACTGATTTCTTACTTCTTTTATAGCTTCACACAGTGCAGGGTTTGCCACATACCCTACCATTACATGAGTGGATCAGAGAGCACTGGAATCTCTGGATCGAATTGGAGTCGCCAAGTGAATGTTTCAGCCTTCATATGTGTCTAACTGCTATCGAACATCAGTATCAGATCTAAACTTTGCTATCCTTTACCGGGGCGGAGTCTCTAGTATGGTCGCCGCTATGCTAGCGCTCAAATCTACCTTAGGCTGAAATAAGGTAAAACTCAAGGCTACATCAAACCACACTCAACCTTGTAGCTAGCCCTACGAGGAGAGGAGAGGGCTCTCTCTAGTCGATCTCGATAAAATAAGCAATAAGGTGGGAGATGACTTTAAAATGGGAACTGATTTTAGGCTAGTAAATAGATATGAAAGTTTGATTTTCATTTTTGGGTTTTGTTGGAGAAATGGGAAAAAATAATTTTGGGTCCGGGGATAAGGCCAGATCTTTGCAGAATTCGAGTTGGGGCGAGGTAGGCAGTAGTCTTAATGTTTTTTGATTTAAGTGTATGGATGGATTAGAACGAAAAGGAGCTGAAGAGAGCAAGGGACAACATGGATCCTCTCCAAATAGGTGAAAACATGTAAAACTAAACAAATTCAAAGGCAGAGCATTGAAATCAATGGATTCAACCTCATTTACTCATTCATTTAGTTTCAGAAGAATAAGAAGGGAATGGCATACATTAAACATGAAAGAACTTACAATAAACTGAGAGAAAACACCATCAAGAACTGAAAGCCACAAGAATCCCAACAGGTGTTGCAAAACCTCTGATCTTTCCTTAGCCAAAATATGAAAAATATGTACAATAGTGTGCCAAAATCTTTCCCAAGAGTCCAACCACATCTTGCTCAACACTGAATATTAGCATTAGTAGCTGATGTAGTGCGCTTCTGCATACCTTGAGAAAAAAAAGGGTTCAACCCCTTCCATGCTTGCAATTGAAACCTCTTGTAGCACCTTAATGTTGCATTGTTGTAAGCTCAACTCTACACCATCTTGAAATAGATCAATGATTTTTTCTCCTCTTCCTCGTTCTGAATATATCCCAAACATTGAAATAAAATAACTCCGGATTTCTTTATCTGCATGCAGGGATGGTGGCACTGCTAAAAACGAAACAAGGCTGCCATTGTAGAATTTAAAACATTTTGACATGTTACATATTACTTACAAAAACACATTTGATGATTTCTTCCTCAAAAAAGGGTTTTGAAGAAGAATCAATCTCGTATTATTGGCGATAACCATCTTGAAATAGAAATTCACTGAACCTTCCTCTAGCCTGCAGGCATCATTCGACGTGTTTAAAGACCAATTATAAGACCTTGACTGTGAAATGACTCTTTTTTGAACCACAATAACATCAATGACTACAAATGACGAGAAATGAACTTTGGAGAATTTTATTCTGACAAGGGACTGACAGGACCGAGTCTAAAAACCCCAACAAGGATGACAGAGGCCTTGGTGAGAGTACCCCTCTACAAACAATTGATGCAGAATCTTCAGGCCAACTCGATCGGCCTAAAATTCAGTCCTCCCTTGCTTTTGGGGTTGTTAGAGGGAGTCAAAGAAGTTGAGGAACATAGGCAGTGGGAAGAAGTGGAAAGCAAAGCAGGATTTCATGACCGTGAAGAAGATATCACTTCAGAGGCCAGGGATGTGAGGGAGGCAGTCAAGGCTATCTAGGATGATGAGTTGGATTAGTTTCTCGAGGACGAGAAACCTATTTAGCAGAGGGGTGATGATGAGCCTCAGAATTGGGTAACTTATTGGGCTCATTTTGCCTAATTGTTGTTGATCAATCCACCATTTTTCATAGTTTATGCATGTTTTTTGAGTATGTTTATGTTAATTGAACGAATGAGGGTGGTCAGTTTACCAAGAAGGTTAATACGTGGCTATTTCAGGTTTTTGGACAAATTTTGGAACAAAGCCAAGAAATTATGAGCTAGATGACAGCCAAGCATGAAGGAACAAGGGTGAGGATTCGTAGGGAGGATGTCTCTTGCATTAAATGTCCCTTCCTCGAAATATCCACCCTCAATTCAGAGCTCAGCAGGCCACCAAAATGAATCCTAAAGGCAGCCGAACAACTTGGTGAAAAGTGACTGTTTACTGGCAGTTGGAGCAGCCGAGCCCCTTGAGTTAAGGAGGGCTGCTGAGGCCCCTCGTAGGCATAAATAGGAAGGCTTTCAACCTTCATAGTTTACTTTTTGGACTGTTGTTATTTTGCACTAAGGTGCTGCTATTTTCTCAGCTCATTTCCATAGCTGCTGTTTTGTAATTTCTTTGAGACATGGTTATTTTTGAGTAATGGAAAGCAATTTTATTTGGCATCAGTTCTGAGTTTCTTTAGGAGCCTGTAGCTCTTGGGGTTGGGCCCAACCCAAGTTCCAAGGCTTCCTTCATGTACTGTTATTTGTTTTTATGTCTTTGCAAAATAATTTCTGTTAAGTAGATTAACATCTTGCTGGTTACATAGGTCATGGTTGATGATTAGATAGGATTTTTATGTTCAGATTTAGTTGATAGATTAGTAATAGGGAAGATCTCCAGAAAAGGGCCATCAAGTACCTCCGGTCTCACCTCTCCCTCAGTGGGATTGTGAGCTAGGACAAAGGTGACATTGTCGCCAACAAAAACACTGTCTTTGCTTCACCATGCAATTAGTAATGTTGGATTCTTAGTTGCCGAACTTGATATTAGTTTTGATTGCATGCTTAGGGTTATGATTACTTAGTTTCATAGTTATTTCATCTGATTCCATTATAGTTGAACTTCTGTTCCATTTCTCTGCTGTTGTCTAGGTCAGAATGGACTAACGTAACCAAGTCTTTGATTTTCCAAGTGTTTGGTTGTCCAGCTTGAAAAAAACAACTTGCAGAGCCACTGTTATCCTTCTTTATCTGCCCATACTCCATCAACTCCACCTGCTCCATCCTCCACTTAGAACCCTTACCTTACATTTGCCTCATTCGCTTACTTTGCCCTGATTCTCATCTTTTTGTGCAACATCGTTTCATCCCTCCTTGAACAAATCTAACCATCCTCGCCACTCCTCAACTCCATCTACCAAGTCCTGAACTTCCCTACACCCCTATCTCACCTCCATACCCATTCCTTCATCTTTCTTCCTCCATCCATCCTCCAAAATCCCATTTTTAAACATCCTGTAGAAAATTACGGACATCTTGTAGAAATTCCAGAACATCCTGTAGAACCCTTGCAGACTTCCTGTAGAAGCTCACGAAAGCGGTTTCTTGATAGCCAAACTCTGTGGAACTCTCTGGAAGGGTGCTACAGGATGAAGAGGAGCTAGACAGTTTAGGTCTAGGGAAATAGGTCAGAATTGCAGGATGTTCAATGGGGCAAGGTAGGCATAGGCTTTAGCACTCAAGAGCTTGATGGAGTGAGATTTTTTAGACTAGTGAGAAGCTAAGAAGGGCATGTGAAAACCATGAATCCTTCCTAGACTGTAGAAAACATGAAATGGTGAATGGTTTCCTAAGGCAGAGCACTGATGCAATGAATTCTACCTATCAAACTTGAAAACATTCAACTAGAAGTAATGAAATGATTGATGGAATACATAAAACCTATAAACATATAATCATACAAGAATAAACTGTACTAAAACTCCATACCACACGGATCCCATAAAAATAGCCACAATTCTTATTAATCTCCTGCCAAACTGCTTACAAAGGTCTACAATCAAGGTCTGAGCATCCAGTTGAGTCCAACCCCTTACAAAGAGAATGAAGGAGAATATATAGAGATGATTTCAACCTCCTTATTATAGCTCCAAATCTCACTGTTATGGTTTGTGATGCTACACTCATGGCCTAGGGCAACCCCTCCTTCTAGACCTGGTCCAAAATCTAAAAAACAGTGTTTTATTCCCTGTACGCGACATTGCCCTGAGTTAAACGCGTGTATACGCGAGTTCATATATACCCAACCCGCGTATATGTATTAAAACACTTAAAAAATTATAAAACTCCTTATTTTCGGGCGGAGACCGCGGGTTTTACCTGCTGATCACCTGTTAGTGCCCGTGGCCTCAACTGTCCCCAACCAATTCCTAACTAAAAAACTACTTTGGAATTGGTATAAAAAGACACCAAGGGGAAGGCCTAAAGGAGGAGAGATCATAGAGCAAGGTTATTATACTGAGATTTTCCCCCTGATCAGGTCTGAAGACCCTTGTGCCTTCTGCACTTCCCCCATCTTGTACAGGAAACCCTTGTTTCCTTGTGATTTGATGTTCATCCCTTAGTCATGACATCTTGGAGTGAGTATTGGAAGGTGACCTACTAGAGGCTTGAGGCAGGACGAATCCAGAAGGAGGCTGAGCTTTGAGCCTGCAAAAGTGGTTCAGGTGATATTGGTCTTTTTTCATACTATTCTATTTGTCTAATAAAGAAACACGTCTTGTTCCCGGAACGCTTCTTTCTTTATGTTAATGATGTTCACATTTTGAATTTCATGCATTAATAGATGTTAGAAGTTTGTAACTAATTTCTCTCTTATATAACATAAAGATCTTTTTTTATGTAAATCTTTGTCCATATACTGTTGCAATCCTTGGAATCATTGTTTTTGCAGGACAAAGGAGCGGAAGGGACATGAAGAAGGGTTTGCACCCTTGAGTAACTACCCAAACGTAGGACCTTAGGTATGTCCTTCCCACCCTAGAAGTAGTTTTTTATAGCATAAACGGTTGTGCGTGCGTGTGTTTCTTGATTTAGACAACTTTCAGTCTGCTAGGGTTCCACCCAAGAACCTTAGGGGATAATATCCCGCAACAGAACTGGCGACTCCACTGGGGAACAACATTCTTGTTGTTCCTTGTTGGGCGTTTTTCAAGCCTATCAGGGCTTAGTAGCTTGCTAGCTTATTGTTATTGTTTGGTCTGTTTCTGACTTTAGAGTTTTACCAGTTTACTTTGAGTTCCCTTTTTTTATTTTTCTTGAAAGCTGCAATACACGCTACTTCTTGTTACAGAAGGTATAAACGCTTGTTTGTCTGAATAAACCCGCGTATACGCAGGTTTCCTCAGGAACAGTAGCGTATACACGCATTCTGCACTGAGTGCAGTCGCGTATACTTAGCAATTTTCAAGATTTATAAACCTTTTTGTCTCTGGAGTGTTTCTGGTACTTTTAGTCAGTTTAAACAGTCACCTGTGTCAGTATCAGTTGTCTGTTTTCCAGCAAGTGTCCTTACTCCAACTTCTCTCTAAATCATAAGAAGTCTTGGTCTTGTTTCGTGGTTGCGAGTGTCATCATATTTTTGTTTTAAACACACAAGATTTCCTTACTGGAATATTGGCTGCCCTGAGTGATCAGAGCAGAAAAGATTTTCATTAACCTTTGTGTTTAACTTCGTTTTTGGTGACTTTTTGGTTTGCTTAACAAAATAGTTTCTATGACCTATTGCTTCTTTGTTTCATCAAAGTAGTCATTTTGATACTTTC
>APFE031615623.1:12351-22811 GCA_000404065.3 Pinus taeda
ATATATAGATATAAAGCTGTAAACCATAAGGTACATAACTAATGGATTCTAACCCCTTATGTCTCAATACATTTTTTTTGCACTCTGATATAACTATGGGTAAGGTCATATTAATCCGTATTTATGACACCTCGACCCAACTATCAATACATATTCAAACTCTCTAGAGGATGCATTGTATTCATCCATTTGGCATATAACTTCTCGGGATGTGTTGGATGATCAATAGTTCTCCGCAGCTTGGCTCATCAAACGGTTCTAATCAACTAGGATGGTTGGAGAGAAACCAACCTACCCCCTTTCTATTGCCAGACCTCAGTTGCATGTCCCTCATTCTGGTTTTCCTTCTCTGCTACTAGTGAGGGCTCATCAAACGGTTCTAATCAACTAGGATGGTTGGAGAGAAACCAACCTACCCCCTTTCTATTGCCAGACCTCAGTTGCATGTCCCTCATTCTGGTTTTCCTTCTCTGCTACTAGTGAGGGCTCATCAAACGGTTCTAATCAACTAGGATGGTTGGAGAGAAACCAACCTACCCCCTTTCTATTGCCAGACCTCAGTTGCATGTCCCTCATTCTGGTTTTCCTTCTCTGCTACTAGTGAGGGCTCATCAAACGGTTCTAATCAACTAGGATGGTTGGAGAGAAACCAACCTACCCCCTTTCTATTGCCAGACCTCAGTTGCATGTCCCTCATTCTGGTTTTCCTTCTCTGCTACTAGTGAGGGCTCATCAAACGGTTCTAATCAACTAGGATGGTTGGAGAGAAACCAACCTACCCCCTTTCTATTGCCAGACCTCAGTTGCATGTCCCTCATTCTGGTTTTCCTTCTCTGCTACTAGTGACGGTTTGTTGTTATGATGGTTTCCTCTACAAGGTTTCTTCGCTTCCATGCTCTTTCACAGGTGGAAAAGAATCAACTCCAACACATGGTGGGGTTTTGAGACTTGGTTTCATTTATGACTGAGTCATTGGCATTATTAGCTCACATTCCACTTTTATTTTAAATTACCGGACTTGTTGTTCATACATGGCTACTCATTTACGCGTTTTTCTTCTCAAGGATGTATTTGGCACCATAGCTCCTATGCTGTTGGAGGTAAATTTATGTTAATTACCCAATGACTAGGGTTATGTTCTTTACATTTCAAGAGTTGGTGAAATTTGACTGTAGGAGTATTTTTCTGGACCTTGATTTTCTTCAATAGGTGTGCAAGTATGCCAGGTGAGCATAGCCTCTTGATTTCAAATCGTCGACAAAAATACTTCATTTATTCATGGTTATAAGGTTATAAAATAAAATATCACTCCTATTTTTTTGACTCTGAACAAGTGCATTTATTTAGGCCTTTAATCGGTTCACAACTAGTTATTAAATCTTCCTATGTAGTGATTGACAACTCCTCTGTTGTACTAGGTGTGGATATTTCTCTTTTAGCTTCCGAGTGGGATGAAAATACATAAATATTTTTGAACTATTAGAGATAAACCATAACAGGGTTAGGTTAGTGTCTTTTTATGCTAGACATTCCTCCCCCATGAGGTTTTGACAGTTGGAGTTTAAAGATGTCAAGGGTTTATTAATTTTCTACTGTAATTAACGATGCACATTATTGAGGACTCTTATAGATAAAAATTGACACGCTACTGGTTATTGGTTTTTTTTTCCCCGAGCTTGACTCACTTACTGACATACTACACATGATTTGGTCCATTTCTTGCATTGGTTTCATTTGGGTTTTTATTGGAATTTCAGTATCGATGTTTTTTGTAAATAATCTATAGTTCTTTTCTAAGGTTTCGGTCCTGTTTCAGTTACTGAGTAATTACTCCTTCGACATCTGAATTTTAGTGTCTGTTGTATTTTATTTAATACAATTAACCATTTCTAGTTAGATCATTATGGAAAATACCTCTCTGTATATGATTCAATTTACTGGTCGAGAGTTACAGGTGCTAGTCGGTCTTGTAATTAAATATATTTATGAGTTTTCCGTTCTATTTCATTCTGGTGTAATTCTTGGTAAATTTTCCCTTTGGTTTCCATTCTAGTGAGACAAGGACTATATCTGGGTTTTTATTCCCTTGGCCAGACCTGAAATCCAACCTTTCCTTCACTACAACCCTAGTTTATTAGGTTATTTACCTTCGATTACCATTTCACACTACAGGTTTAACATGACACCCCTTCGTAGTTTTCTTGTGGTTATCCTTGCAGGAATGGGACTATTTCCCTTAGTTAATGCCTTAACAACAATATGACAAGGAATAACCCACCTCCGCAATGTTAAGCTATTTAAATAGTTTACTTTGTCTCCTGCGACATGCACAATTTGATAATAGGACCCTGGTTTGGTCTACTGAAATAAATTATCTACTTAGACAAACTCTAATATTTCAGTTTCATTTTTTTTTTAGTAATAATCCTACTAAGTATATATATATATATATATATCATACCAAGAGAAATTACAAAATCTGTGAAGAGTACTTATCTGAATTTTGGTCGGTTTTGTTAATCAGGAACCCCAACCATGGACGAATGATGCTTCAACCAACCTTGAGACCAATCTTCCTCATTGTGTCTCCCCCAAGCTTACAACACACCCAGAGTAGCTTACAGGGAAGTACCAAGCTATTTGATCATAATCAGACTTAGAAAATTAAAGATTCTGAGCTTCCCATCTCTTGATCAACTCCACTGGCTAACCAACACTAGAGTATTTCTAGTCGAAGCTTTCCTTATGAGCACTCTCCTTCCCTGCCTCTAGTTCTGATTACCCTCTTGGCTTTCTTTTTGGGAGTTTTCATATTCTCCTCTAGAGAGCTTATTAGGGTAAATACCTCACCTGTAACTGCCCAACTACCTAGGATGGGTTTTTCTCTGGCATTGTTCTTTCATAATTCACTTAAAACATTTGCATGCTAACATAAGATCCAAATAAAATTCTATATACATATATGTGTCCGTCTATAGTTCAGTGTCCCTAGCACAAAAAAAACAACATTCTTCCACTGCAGTAAATAGTAAATAATTTTTTACAAAGGCTACTAGGGGTCATGAGATCTCCCCCCCCAAATGAAACATCTTCGTAGTGTTTCCTATGTTCAGAATAGGCTTGGGTGTGCTTCTTTCATAAGATGCTCATCCTCCCAAGTAGCCTCTTCTGGACTAAAGTGTCACCACTACACCTTAACCTAGATGATAACTCTTTTCCATAACATTACTTCTCTCCGATCTAAGATGTGCAAGGGTTTGACCAGAAACTATCCGTCCTGCTCGACCTATACTCACAATCATGAACCACTGTTATTTTTTGTCACTAACATTAGCAATACATATACATAAATACACATCTTGGAAATTAATTACCTACATATCCTGCTAATCAATGATATGTTTAGGACCATAAATATATTTTTTAATAATGAAACACAAAACACGTTATGAAATCACATGTGGCTAAGCAAGGCTACTTGGTATGCCATTGGCTTGACCTGGGACAAGATCTGGAAAGGACCAAAGAATTAGGTTGTTAGCTTAGGAAAACTTCCCGAATGCAAATTACTCCTTTTAGGCTTCACCCTTACATACACATGGTCTCATACTTGGAATTCCCAAAAATTTCGCTTTTTGTCAACATATATTTTCTGGCGGTCTTGGGCGATTTTTAAATTCATCCTTACTTTTTTAACTGCTTCCTCCATTTATTTTAACATATTTGGTTCTAACATAAGTTTATCCTCTCCAATTAATATGTGTTTGACATCTACGTCCGTACAACACTTCAAAGGGAATCATCTTTAGGGAGCTGTGATAAATGTTATTATAGACAAATTCCACCAAGTGGATGTAGTCTTCCCATTTAGTCAGTTGCTACATCACATATATTATTAGCATATCTTCGAGTACCTACTTTACTCATTGAGTTTTACCATTTGTATGAGGATGGTACACAATGCTAAAATGTATTTGTGTGTCTAGTCCCTTGAACATAACCTTCCAAAATGCAGAAGTAAATTTGATATCCCTGTCAGAAATTATTACTCTTGGTATTCCATGCAGCCTGAAAATTTCTTTCACAATTATGTTGGAAATTTGGACTGTTTTAAAGGTTTATTGTACTGGGACGAAGTGTGTCAACTTACTCATTTTTTCCACTACTACTATTATATAATAATTTTGTTTCTATGTCTTAGGTAGATTAGTAATAGAATCAAGTGGATAACCTCCAATTTCTATTCAGGAATGGGTAATGGATGAAGCAACCCAACTGGATGTTGGTGCTCTCTCTTCACCTGTTGACAGTCTAAACATCTAGCCAGATATTCAACCACTTATTTCTTCATGCCCAACCAAAAATATTATTTTCTTAAAATAATGATCATCTTTTGATAGACCAGATGGGTTGTATAAGGACTTTTATGATACTCATCTAGGATAACATGTTTAATATTTATTTGATTGGGAATGTACATTTGACCCCGATATATTAACAAGTTTTTAGCATTCATCTCACATCTGAGTCATCGTTCACTGCTATTTAGGTCCTTTTCCTACTGTAATAAGAATTGATATTCCGGATTGACTTTAGTAGCTTCTGCGATCTGCTCTTTAAAAACAGTTTCTATTTTACATAACAAAATTTCATAAATACACATCACATTCCTACTCAAAGCATCCACCACATGATTTTCTCTACCTTTCAAATGTTTAATATCGAATTTGAATTCAATAAAAAAATACAAACCAACGTCGCTGTTGAGCATTCAGAGTGGGCGGCTTAAAGTAATTTTCTAAACTACTATGATTAGTCATAAGTGTAAATATTTTCCCAAGAAAATAACGTCACCATATTTTTAAGCCCTGGTTTACAACTGTTAGTTCCAAATCATATGCCGAATACTTCTACTCACGTTCTTTCAATTTTCAGGACTCATAGGACACAACATTGCCTTCTTACATTAGAACTGCCCACACACCCTCCTTGTAGGCATCCATACAAATAATAAATTATTTGCTTTAATTGGGTCAACAATCCTTAAATTAGGAGCAGTGGTAAGCAAGTGTTTTACTTGGTCAAAACTATTTTGAAATTCCATAGTCCACTTAAAGGTCCTTCCTTTCTTTTGCAGAGATGTAATGGGATAGGATACTCTTGAAAATCCCTCAATAAACTACCTATAATATCCAACCAAACCCATAAATGATCTTATATCAGCTACATTTTTGGGCACATTCCATTCGATTATGGATTTAATATTTTCTGGATCAACTGCTATTCCATCCTTAGTAATAACATGGCCCAAACAATGAATCTTCTCCTTGCAAAACTCACACTTGCTATCTTTTGCATACATATGATGCTCCCTTAGGGTCTGCAAGACAATCTCAAATGTTTTTTGTGTTCTTCCATATTCTTGGAGTAAACAAGAATATCATCTATAAAAATAAACACAAATTTATCCAAATACTGATGAAATATACTGTTCATGAGACACATGAACGTCGCTAGAGCATTAGTCAATCCAAAGTGCAGCACCACAAATTCCTAGTGCCCATAGCGAGTCCTAAAGGTTGTTTTGTATATATCCTCCTCTTTTATTCTTATCTAGTAGTAACCATATCGTAGGTCAATTTTGGAAAACACAGTCGCCCCTTTTACTTGGTCAAAGAGATCATCAATGCGGGGCAAGGGGTATTTATTTTTTGACCATTAATTTATTTAACTATCTATAATCTATACACAATTTCAAAGTGACATCCTTTTTCCTCACAAACAACATTGGAGCTCCCCAAGGCAACATGCTTGGAAAAATATTTTTGTCCGTTAATTCTTTCATTTTCATTTTCACTCAGTTAATTCTAGGCACTCATATGATAAGGTGCCCTAGATACGGGAGCATCTCCAAGAACAAGTTCAATAGTGAAGTCTATGTCTCTCTTTGGGGGTCGTCCCAAAATGTCCCCAGGGAATACATCTACAAACTTCTGCACAATGGGAAAATTCACAAGGGTGGCAGTATTTTCTTTTGAATTTATATATCCCACCTATACCGCATAAACTTGACACCCTTTTCTTATACATTTTTCCAGTTGTGATGTTGTAATAGGCCTCAACTTCAAAGGTCTTTTTACACCCTACACCTCCTATCTTCAATCTTCTTTATTCAGATAAGTAATCATTTTTTCCTTACATTCTACAAGATACTGATGCTTTTCTAACCAGCCCATGATGATGAAAACATCATATGATCTTAGGGGTAAAACATTTAAGTTTGTATTTATTGGTTGATTTGCTAATACCACTAGACAACTATCTATTTTTGTTGTCAACCTTCTCTTAGTCCCGTAGCCAGCTTTACCAGCCATGGGTTCTTAGATTTTATTGTTTGTAAATGACATTTATCCACTATGTTGGGGCTAACATAGCTTAGAATTTCCACTGGATCAATTAAAATAGACACAACATGGTTAAATATTGTACATTCGAATTATATCATAGTTGAATGATACTCCACCTGATGGTCCTCCAACACCGCATCAATTCTAGGAAGACTTCCCACTACATCCCCTATTGTAGACACTTCTGGAATCTGGGCTACTGAATTTGCTCCTTTCTACTAAGGACAATTTTTAACATAGTGTGGTCCTCCACATCCCCAACACTGCAATGGGGGCTGGCCACCATCTCAGATTCATATTTATTAGGTGGCTCATTAGATTTTGATTTATTTTGTGTCTTAAATTTTTGCTGAGCCTCTCGTGCGTTCTTGTTCTATGGATTCTTGTAAGGAATTTTTCTTTTACATCCACTTTTCACTATTATCACCTTTCTATTTCATTTGTTAATAACATATTCTGGTTTTTATGATCACTTCATCCATAGTTTTGGGAATATCAAATTCTAATTGTTCCTTCATGAAAACAAGTAAACTACTTATGAATTGTTGAACCTTCACTTTTTCTTCTTGTATATAAGGAAGATACCTCAATAATGAGGTAAATTTCATTATAAGTTCATCAATTGTAAGATACCCCAATTAGATATCCTGGAATTCTTTGGTTTTTTTGGTCCTTTATGTCTAGATGTGTTATCAAACCCTTCTTCGTTATTTTCCTGATCTCCCTCTGATTCTGGATTAACATCTCTTTGTCTCCCAACCCTGTTTCCATGGTCAGGACTTGGGTTAGGGGGTCAGTGGTTCTGTCTGTCAAAAAGAATCTTCATAATTCTTTCTTTCTCTTGCATCAGTATTTTGTTGTCAACCCTCAATCTTTTCATCTCACTTTTTAATTGCTAAACTATCTCGAACAACACAATGTTGGTGTTTCGAGATTTCTCCCCTAGTTTAACACACATCTTTGGATTAGCTTCAGTAGTTGGGGTTGGACCAATTCCAACTACTAGACTTCCTGGTGGCATATGACAAAATCTCCTCATGGTTTCCTTCCTCCACTCAATATTAACACAAATAAATTATGCTATTCTGTGTCACCCCAAAAGGCCATAGTGCAGTAACCTTGGCTCTGATACCACTTGTCACATCTCCTTATAATACTCCAAAACTTAATTAATATTTTATAGTGAATTAATATATAAAAAGACAATGACCCTATGGTAATAAAATTCAACTAATTCAATTATGACATAAGTGGATATAAATGGATGAAAAGGATTAGTGTTGTTACTTAGATTCATATTGCAATATTAAATAAATCCATTGTGACAAAAATTATATACTCTCTATATATAAAGTTGTAAACCATAAGGTACAAAACTAATGTATTCTAACCCCTTATGTCTCAATACATTTTTTTTGCGCTTTGATATAACTATGGGTAAGGTCATATGAATATGTTTTTACGACACCCCGACCCAACTATCAGTACATATTCAAACTCTCCAGAGGATGATTTATATTCGTCCATTTGGCATATAGCTTATGGGATGCATTGAATTATTAATGATTCTTCACATCTTGGCTTATCGAACGGTTCTGATTGACTAGGATGGTTGGAGAGCAAATAACCTACGCCCTTTCCACTGCCAAACCTCAATTGCATGTCCCTTGTTCCATTTTTCGTTCTCTGCTACCAGTGAAGGTTTTCTATTATGATGATTTCCTCTACAAGGTTTCTTCGGCTCCATGCTCTTTCAAAGGTGGATAGGTGTTGACTCCAACACCTGGTAGGGTTTTGAGCCTTGGTTTAATTCATGGTTGAGTCATTCGGAGGTATTCGTTCACATTCCACTTTTCTATTAAATTACCAAAGTGGTTGTTCATATAGGGCTACTCATTTCTGCATTTTTCTCCTCAAGGAGGTACTTGACACCATAGGTCCTATGCTCTTGCAGGTAAATCTATGTTGCTTACCCAAGGACTGGGGTTATGTTATTTACACTAATTTGTCCTTTACATTTCAAGGGTTGGAAATATTTGAATGTAGGTGTATTTTTCTCGACATGGATTTCCTTCAACAGGTGTGCAAGTATGCCAGGTGAACAAAACCTCTTTATTACTAATTTCTTGCAACAATACCCTGTTTCTTCATGGTTATAAGGTTATCAAATAAAATATCACTCCTACTTTTTTGACTTTGAATAGGTACATTTATTTAAGCCCTTAATTGGTTCACAATTGGTTATTACATCTTCCTATCTAGTGTTTGACAACTCCTCTATTGTACCAGGTGTGGATATTTTTCTTTTAACTTCCGGCTAGGATGAAAATACATAAATCTTTTTGAACTGTTAGAGATAAACCCTAGAAGGGTTAGATTAATAATCTTTTTATGCTAGATGTTCCTCCCCCATGAGGTTTTGATAGTTGGAGTTTAAAGATTTCAAGGGTTTATTAATTTTTTATTGTAATTAATGATGCATGTTATCCAACTATGTATCGTATATTCCTAAGGGTCAAGATTTTGGAAAGGCAGTTTGATTCTATTCAATATCAACACATTTCTAGAAACTTAAACACATTAAATGATTCATTAGCAAATTATGTGTTAGATATACATTTGAAACATTTATAAAAGAAAAAGCATTTTAATCAACATTTGCATCAGGATCATCTAACTTAACCAAAATAAAACTCCGAAAATAAAAAACATATATATCTATTTATAGCTTTACAAAATGTTCTGTGTCTAGGACAAAAATTGGTCATACGACCCAAAAACTAAAAAATGCAGGAAAGCACCCTAGACTAATGGTGCTGGTGATAACAAGTCACCGCCTATGTGATCATACGTAAGAGCCTAGTCCATCGACTCGGCATGCTAGTGGTATGGTGTTGTAATCGTAGAGGTAACTCATCGGTCCTCACATCATGAATACCAAGGGTGAGACCCTTGATCTGAGCCTACAATACTACAAGTGTCTCGGCTACATCCAGATCGCGAAGGACAACCCTCCCTACAACCTCTCCTGTTGGAACGACAACTGCTACCCTCGGGTGCATTGCTGGTCGCACTGGTCCAATATCTGCACAAATATATGGGTTTGATTAGTCTTGATAACATTTAAAAAACACAAGAACACTATAAAAGCAATAAACAGAGATATAGTAAGATCTTTTTACCTATAACACCCCACTGCTCGCCAGCCAGCAACACCAAATCTGGGTCACCCCGGAAATCCTTCCCAACATATAGATACTCAACGAAGACCATCTGCTGATAGTTGAACCACTCAAAGAAGGCATCAGAGAATGAAATTTGTGACTGACTAGCATGCCTGGCCATAAGATCAACCCATCTCTGCATCCGTGGTTCCGTCAGTGCTGGAACTCTGAGTGAAATGTACTGTGGCTGCATCAGTGGGATCCTCTCCAAGGCGAAAGTGGTTAGAATAGAGCCATAACCAAAGTTCTTGGATCTTCCGTTCTTCACCTTGGTAAGTTGTTCTTTTATAACCAGAAGTACTGCATCACACCAGTTGAATACCTTTGGTTCAAGGCATTCCAAGGCATACTACATATAGGACCTGTTGGCCAAGTGAAGAGCCGCGCTACCAGCCAATCTAGCAAAGGTTAATAAAATAGTCCTCAAGGACCAGTTAGTGACATTTCGAATATTGATCTTGCCATCCCTACTCAGCTGAGATCCATCTCTACAGAATCGGCGAATGTAATCCCTCACGGATTCACCCCCACGGGTGGATCCTGATAGTGACAAAGGGGCACCACTCCTCGACAACCTTGTCAAGAAGTAGATATCCTCAATAGTCAAAGGGATGGATTTACCTCTAATCTGGAACACTTGGTTGGTAGGATCCCATGCATCGAGGAGATATTGCAACAAATTAATTTGTTGCCTCATGCTAGATATGCGGAAGAACTTGAGCAAGCCACAGTTTCACAATGCAGTAACTGTACTGTTGTGTGTGGAGCATGATTGTTTAGAGGTCTTTGTTTCAGTCGGATGTATACCCTAGGAAGTTTTTACACCCCT
>APFE031615627.1:0-10557 GCA_000404065.3 Pinus taeda
CCTTAGAAAAGAAAGCTGCCTTGGAAGACAGAAAAGCCAAAAAAGTTTCTTTTAAAGAAGACTCCAAGAAGAAAAGCCCAAAAGACCCATATGATATGGAGGGACTGCAAAAGGTCCTGAAAATACTTTCCAACGAAATGATTGACATAAAAAAGCAGGTGGCAGAAACATCAAGCAAAAGACCTTTTAGGACTTACAAGAAAACGGAAACAAAGCCACCTAATGTCATATCTAATGCCGACTCGGACCAGGAAGAAGAAGAAGAAGAGGCAACCCCACTATCTGACGATGAAGAAGAAGTAGCTGAGTGTCATGGAATGTGGGATTTCATACTCCCCGGTCTTGATACAGATAATGAAGAAGAAGCCTTCCCAGTGACTACCAGGAGTAAAGGTACTCCTGAACCTGCCCAGGTAACTTCAAAGAAAAGGAGCGCGGGTGCTACTACAACAAAGGAAAAAATACCAACAAAGAAACCACCTGCAGTAGTCCCTCAAAACCAGCCCTCAACCTCTACTTCTAAGACGTTAGTGGTATCCGATTCGATGGAATATAACATTGTTGATGATATGAAAAAGACCAAAGCCAACATAACCATGTTTGAGCTTAGCAAGCTAAAGCATCAGCAAAAGTTACTCCTTAAAGAATTGAATGTTGTCCCTTCGACTCCTCTTCCTAGTTCAAAGGCTGCTAATGACTCAAGTCAGTCTCCTGCAGGTATGGTTGAAGCTACAGATTCAGTCCTGATTGGCGACGGGTCAAGCTCTCATACTCCACCTTTCCTCCTAACCTATGAAATCTATAATAGAAACCTGCACAACTGTTTAATTGACTCAGGGGCATCTTCTAACATAATGCCAGCTTCAGTTTGCTCCAAACTGAACATAGAACCCCAGAAGTCCGCTATCCATATTGTTCAATTAGACAGGACTAAGGTACAGGTTGTTGGAGAAATTAATTCTGTAACTATCAGGTTATCGGCTGATCCAAGAATAGTACAAAGAATTGATATCCTTATAGCCGATATACCTGAGTTTTACGGTTTAATTTTGAGCAGAGACTGGTCTGAAAAATTGCATGGGTACATTTCTACTGATTGGTCACACATGTGGCTTCCTTATAAAGGCAAGCCAAATCAAATAAAGATAGACCGAGAAAAACATATGACCCATACAGTAACCGATTGTGAACAGGAAAATCACCCTGTAGCTTTCAACAATAACATTTTGGGCAATTATTCATCCGAGTCATTCTTTGGCAACTTTGTTGCCCAACCCTCCCCTTTCTCAGTCAATCATTTTACATCTCAGATTGAAAATTTTTCACAAACAGATAAGTCTAGATGTTTCAATGATTATGAGAATGCTGTAAATATCGCTGTTAATACTCCTTTATTTTGGTCTTTGTATTTTGATGGCTCTAAGTCTAATGAAGGCTCAGGAGCAGGATGCATTTTGGTTAGTCCAAATGGGGAAAGAACAATGCTCTCTTGCAGATTAGAATTCGAATGCACTAACAACACAGCCGAATATGAAGCCCTAGTCCAGGGTTTATATAAAGCAATCGGCCTTAAAGTGCAATACTTAAAGGTTTTCGGTGATTCTGAAATCATTGTTAAACAGGTTAGAAATGCAATTCATTGCCTTTCCAATCATCTTAAACATTACCAATCGCTTGTGCAAGACCTTACTTCACATTTCTTAGCATTTAACATTTCCTCCATTCCTAGGTCCCAGAATTCAGTTGCTGACTTACTGGCCAATGTAGCCTCAAGGCTCCTACCTTCAGAAGACTACAGCCCTGATAGATTTTCTGTAGAATTGATTTTCAGACCTTCAATTCCTGACAACATCACTAATTGGAGAGTATTTAATCATGACAATGATATTTTACAATTCTTGACTTCTGAAAAGTCTTATGACAACCAAATCATTGAAGAGGATGAACATGACTCCCAAATAAAAGGGACATCTCAAGAAAATGCAATCCCTAAGCCTGTGGTAAAACTTGAGGATCTTTATGATATAAAAGATAGGTTTAAACCTGTAACCAATACAAAGGTCCAAAGTTCTACCTTAAAGTTTGAATTAGTAAATTTGGGCACTGATCAAATTCCTCAGAATGTGAATTTAGGATTAGGACTTTCTGTACAAGAAAAAGAAGCATTTGTTAAACTGTTGAGAAAAAATAAGCACGTTTTTGCTTGGAAGTATGATGACTTAAAGACTTATGACACATCTATTATCCAACATACAATTCCAATGCTTCCAGATCAAAAACCTATTCAGCAGAAGTTAAGAAAAATACACCCGAATTTGGAAAGTCAGATTAAATCGGAGCTTAACAAACTCCTTAAATCCAAGATTATCTTCCGAGTCCGACATTCCAATTGGGTTTCTAATATGGTGCCTGTCAGGAAAAAGAATGGCGACATTCGAATTTGTATCGATTTCCGGAATCTGAACAGAGCAAGCTTGAAGGACAATTTCCCATTGCCTACTATGGAGCAAATACTCCAATCAGTGGCAGGTTCTGAATTGATGTCTTTTCTAGACGGTTTCTTAGGATACAACCAAGTCTTGGTTCATCGTGATGACCAACTTAAAACAACATTTAGAACAAAATGGGGGACATATGCATATCAAAAGATGCCCTTCGGGCTTATAAATGCAGGAGCGACTTTCCAAAGAGCTATGGATACTGATTTTAGGGGATTGATTAACGGATCAGTAGTCATCTATCTAGATGACATAACTGTGTTTTCTAAAAAGAGGTCCAATCATTTACATGACTTAAAATAGATCTTTCAAAGGTGTAAAAGGTATGGAATCTCTCTAAACCCCAAAAAGTCATTCTTTGCTCTTGATCAAGGGAAACTCCTAGGTTTTGTTGTATCTCGGGATGGCATTTATATTGATCCTGATCGGATCAAAGAGATTTCTGAGATCCCTTTCCCTCACAACAAGAAATCGATGCAGTCATTCCTTGGTCAGATAAATTTTGTTAAAAGGTTTGTACTTGATTTTTCTCATATTATTTTACCCCTCCAAGCAATGATTAAGAAAAATGCAGTCTTTAAGTGGGGATTAATAGAAAAAGAAGCTTTTGATCAGATAAAGCAATCCATTATCAATGCCCCCTCCTTAATTACTCCAAATTTCTCTAATCCTTTCACGTTGTACACTATCGCATCCAATACTTCATACGCTGCAGTACTTACCCAACTAAACGATCACAATTTGGAGGCACCTATCTCATTTTTTAGCTCAAATCTTCAGGGTGCCGAGTTAAACTACTCCGATGTGGAAAAACAAGCCTTTGCTGTGTTTAAAGCAGTTAAACATTATAGACCCTTCCTCCTAAAAACCCACACAAAAGTAATAGTTCCTTTTCCAGCTGTTAGGCAACTATTAATATAAAGAGAACTGGGTGAAAAAAGGGCTAATTGGGTCACAGCACTTCAAGAGTATGATTTAGACATTAGGCCAGCAAATATTGTTAGAGGCCAAGGTTTTTGCAGGATATTAGCAGGAGCTTCCAATATTCCCGAATCAAGCGACACTGGTCCAACTGAAGAAATCAATCAGATAAGTGTCACTGATTCAGAATCTCAATATGCAGATTTGATATTTTATTTAAAAAATGTTCATGCTCCTCCTCATTTATCTTACAAAAGAAAAAGGGCCATCAGATTAAAAGCAAAGACTTTTTCACTTATTGATGATGTGCTTTTCAAAAAGAACTATGATTCTATTTTGCTGAGATGCCTCGAGAAAACTGAAGCCCAAAAGGTGTTGCAGGAGTTACATGATGGACCAGCAGGAGGACATTTTGGAGCTAACACAACAACTCACAAGATTATTCATGCTGGATACTATTGGCCAACCCATTTTAGAGACACCCATGAGTATGTAAGGAAATGCCTCAATTTCCAAACTGCTAGTGGAAGACAACGAAAATCAGCTTTCCCTCTACAACCAGTGAACATTGAACAGCCATTTGATCAATGCAGATTGGATATCATCGGGGAAATCAATCCACCTTCTTCAAAGCAGCATAAGTACATTCTTACTACTACCGACTATTTCACTAAGTGGGTTGAGGCAGTCCCTTTGAAGGCAGCAAATTCTGAAGCAATCATTGAATTCATTGAACAATTCATTATTACCAGGTTTGGTGTTCCATCTTCTCTTGTATTTGATAATTCTTCTTATTTCTCAGGCAACTCTATGATTGATTTTGCTATTAAAAGAGGATTTAAGTTAAAGTATTCTTCTAATTACTATCCTCAAGGTAATGGTTTGGCAGAGTCCACTAACAAGAATTTGATCAAAATTATCAAACGAACAATCGAACAAAATCATAGGAATTGGCATAAATCATTAGTCTTCGCATTATGGGCTGATAGGATAACTCAGAAGACTTCCATAGGAACCTCTCCGTTCAATCTTGTATATGGAAAGGAAGCAATATTGCCTACAAATCTTGTTCTACCTTCTTTAGCCTTAGTGCAGTTCATTGAACAAGCTCCTTCCTCTTCTATTCAGCTCAGATATGATCAAATCATGAAACTAGAAGAAGAGAGAGACAAGGCCAAGGATACCCATGCCAAGCATCAGCAAATCATCAAAGAAGCTTTTGATTCAGTATCATTAGGGTCAAAACAATTCCAAGTTGGCGATTTAGTTCTGAAATGGGATAAAGCCCATGAGGACAAAGGAAAACACACCAAGTTCCAAAAGTTGTGGCTTGGACCATTTCAGATTTGTGAGAAAAGAGGCCATTCAACCTTTCTATTGCAAGATTTGACAGGTGTGAGGGAGTCTCTTCCCGTAAATGGCCTAGTCCTTAAAAAATTCTTCAATTGAGAAGGTAACCCCTTCTCCCTTTACTTTCATAGGATTTCTTAGTTTATAGTTTTTTTTTTAAAATAAAGTTTTAAGGCATATTCTATTGACCTTTCACTACATTTAAGTAGTTGTCTCACAGAAGTATCATGAGTACTTGCTTTCAAGCAATAAAATTTTTAACCAAAAAGGAATACTTTTTGGGAAATTAGATATCATTTGTACCCTGAAAATCACAGATTAAGTTTGATCAATTCTTCCTTAGAGCATAAAAGTAATGAAGGTCATTTCTATTTTCAAATTGGTCCCAAAAGGTCATTGATATTAGGAATAGAAGCCAATTCGATATTAGCATCTTTACTCCCAACCTGTCATCCATCAATTCTCAAAGAAGTGATTGTCCACCCCATTCATTAAAGATGATGATTTTTCAGAGTGTAATTCTAAAATATAAAGATATTAAAGATAAGAGGTCTTATCACAAGCCTGCTTACCACGTTCATAAGGAAATAGCTTAGCTGACATTACCAATACTGCCTACCAAAACAGGGTAATGGCTTGAAATCTCAAGACAAGGATTCTCATCACGAGCTAGCTTGTTCAGTTAGACTACTACCAGTGAGTGGCATTGTCAATAGCTGGCCACCAAACCAGGGCAATGGCTTTTTATCTTATAAAAGAATTCAGAAAAAAGGAAAATGAACAAAATACGAAAAATATGTTTTAAATACATTCTAATAATCACACTCTTGATTGGATGGGACAATGGGCAATTACATGGTTAAAAGGTATCCCTGTCGAGACTATAAACGTTTGCTGGCAGCAGAGGCTCTACCTATGACAGGCGAGTTTACTATAAAAGCTGATTTGGAGATACTTTTCTATTTTTACTATTAATAAACCAATCAAGACTTATTTGAAACTTTAAAATGTATCAATCTTAAATTAGAAAAAGGAGGAAGTTATCAAAATTATTTCTGTAACATTCAGAATACATAGATACCTAGTTATATCAAAACTTTCCTTATGGTTGAAGCTCTATTTCGAAAAAGTTTTAAAGTATTTTTGATTTTTCCAGAGATAACTGGTTCTCCCATTGAATCGCCAATTGTTGTGCTTTGCAAACAACCCCCCATTTCATATTATTTTTTATTTACAAAAAAAGCATTAAAATATGAAATAGGTCCCTCTTAAAATAAAATTGATGTCAAAACTCTTACTTTCTAAAAATCCGACAAATCAATGGAGCGCTTTATAAAATCACCCTTTAAAGCAATATCCCTTTAAAAAATGGAAATAAAGCAACTATGTGTTTATTGCGATAAAGCGATCGCAAGATCGCATATCGAAATAACATAAAGGATGCACCAAACGACCAAAAGGCTTCCCCCGATGCGATAAAGCTATCGGCGATATCGCAATCGGAAAATTCCCTTGTGCACCACTAACGCGCCCCTTATTAAAACCCCAATGCGATAAAGCTATCGGCGATATCGCAATCTGCAATTCCCTTTATACTGCAGGCATTCCACACATGCCTTTCGCCGATGCGATATCGGAATCAGCGATCGGTGGCTCCCCCTGTTTAACCCTTAATGCGCATATGCCTTTCACCGATGCGATATCGCAATCGGCGATCGAAAATATTCAAAACATTGTTAAAACTAGTCATGCGCCCCTGCCCGATGCGATCCGATAAGGCACGGTTCTCAACAAAAACCTGTTAAAGTGATTGGAAAGCCCGATTTAATGACAGTTAAGGCATAATCATTCCCGCTCGGCCGCCAATATGCCCATTGCATGATTTGAGAGATATTTCGACCACATATTGGAATAATGAACATTTATAAGGTGGCAGGTCCTATACGGTCCCTTAAATGAATCCATACCCTCAGATCTGCCTATAGATCGTCTCCGCGCCGTTCTAATAAAAGCAAAGTATATCAACATTCTTTTTCTATTTTTACTATCAACTGTGAGTTTCATTGTTATCTCTGTGTTACGCCAAAATCGCCTCTTTGTACAGAATATAGTTTTTCAAAGCAATTCGGGCATAATGGGTAAAAAGTCAAAGAAAGTTGCAGGTGTTATCAATCCACCAGCTGCGCCACAAGTAGTAGTAAACAGTAAGAAGGGTCTGATATCCGACACAACATGCGCGGGCCTTGCCAGAACAACTTGGCAAGGAACTTATGATTTGTTAGTGGCCGAGAAACCGACGCGGGTGATAGACGAAGCTACCGTAGATTCATTGAAAAAATCGGAGTGCACTCTCAAAGACTTGGCCGATTCCTTCCTCCATAGGATAGCAGCAAGGGAACAAATGCTCCCATACACTGATGTTATCAAATGGGAAAATGAAGAAATCCCCATCACAGACAGAACTTTCGTCGCAAAGGATGGAAGGATTTTTGGGTCATTTAAGCCAGAAGATCTGAGGCAAATGTATCATTTGCCTAAGCCAGAGAAAGTATACAATAGCGCATTTCTGGAGAAATTCAAAAGTGAGAATGAGATTGAGTCAGAACCCATCAAAGATTGGAGGCAAAATCCAAATAAGCACAAGCATGAATCCTTCGGTAAGTACTTAGTCGACTCCTTGTGTTCTCCTTATTGCTATGCCGCTATAATGATGTGTAGATTATGGGGTTTGCACGATTCTGCCATTTTTACCATTGAAATGGTTCCCCTCATGGAGGCAGCAGTCCATAGTTGGATTATGGATTGGGCTACTATCCTTTCGGATAAGCTTGCACTAGCTGTTAGTGAATTTAGGAATAAAACCAGAGTCACCGAGAGAGTAATTCCTCCATTCTACTACAACGCTTATATCTTAGATACCTTGTGTTTTAATTCTGAATTCCCTATTCTTGGTTGGAGGTGGACCGCACAGGACCCCTCGCCCATCCATATTTACCATCGCAAGATGGAAGTCATCCCATAAGAATCACTTGTATCAAATTTGTAATGGTTTCATGGTTCCTGTCTATTATGCAATTTTTGATAAGCCTATTCCAAGGATCTCCTACCTAGCCTCTTTTGACCTGCCAGCAGTAGGTAGTTGGTTTGGGGAAGAATATTTTACGTATATTAGAGTCTATGGAAGCCAAGCCAATCCCCATGTCCTCCCCTTATATGTCCCTGACAAACTGCTAGCAAGGGAAATTGCATACCAAATTACAGCTAAGAGTACCACACAGACTCTTAAGCAGGAGAAGAAAAGGGGCTGGCCTACTTTTCCTTTCAGATGTGGAGTCTTTACCCTGCATGATTTAAAACATGCAGAAAAAGAAGCCATGAAAATTCAAGCTCTAAGTCTTCCTATAATCCCGAATAGAGCATATGATCCAAACAGATATGCATATGCCGCTCTGGAACATGCCAAATTATCAACATTTGAGCATAAACAAGATATATTCGATGATGTTTTTGCCTCAGCTGAATCAATAGGTCATGCTAAAGAGCTTGCCAGGAGAAGATATAATGACGAAGGGTTATCTGAGTTTAATAAGCTCAGGGAGCAGAGGTTGCAAACTCTGCCCCTAGACTTATTAATGCCGACCCAAGCATCATCAAGCGAGCCTGGCCAGCAACAAAAGAAAGAACCCCCTGCTGCAGTGAAGACCAAAAACAGTGAGCAGGAGGAACAACAGAAGAAAAACCAAGAGGAGAAGCTGAAGAGAGAACAACAAGAGCGTTTAAGGAAAGAACAAGAAGAACTCTTAAAGAAAGAGCAGGCAGAATGCTTGAAGAGAAAGATAACAGGCAAGATGGAGAAACAGAGCAAGAAGAGAAGGAAAAACGAAAAACAAGAACAACTGTTAAAGGAGTCCCAGTCCAAACAAACCACCACCGATACTAACAAGGGTGTTGTCACAGACCCTGAGCTGCAAAAGGAATGGTAGCATTTCAGTACCATTATCGGTGGAGGAAAAGACTCACAGAATATTGATACTCCTAAAAGCAGCAGTGTATAGGATGAAAACTCATCTCAGGCTTTGAGCGGAGCCAGCGGCCCACCTAAAACTATGAATTTGGAAATAATCCCAAAAGGTCCTAGCGACCAAATCACTCTCCAAGTAGAAGATATTCCTCCGTTAAACGTCTTCTACAGCCCAAGGCACAGAGCCGTGGTAAAGCGATCAAGAAAGAGGCAAAGGCTTGATCAACCTTCCCTCTTTCCCGACCAAACAGTCATGGGCAATGTAGTATGGAAAGAAAAACTGGATCCCTCTAATGATCTGACCAAGTTGTCACAATATGCCGGAGCTTATTCAGCTGCCACCATCGACAAGGCATCAGAGGTAAGTCTTTTATTAAAGACTAAAGACCAGGAAATTTCCACATTGCAAGCGGAATTAGCGGATGTTAGACAAAGGGCAATACAAGCCAAGGGGCAATTAGCGGAACAACAACAAAAGACAGTACATACAAGTGAACAGATAGTGGAACAACAGAAAATAAATAGCCAATTGATGCAGCAATGGGAGCAGGAGAAACAGAGGATTAACCAGGCAGCCATCCAGAGACAAAATGAATTAACAGAGGCTTTGGAGCAACTAAAAGCGGCAAATGAGCAATCTTTGAAGACTAAGGATGAGCATATCGCTCAAATTACAGCACAATTAGAGACTACCAAGGGAGATTCGCAGATAAAAGAATTCAAAAAGGAGGCGATGTTAATCAACAAGGCGCTTATAGCGCAAGTTAAACTCCTGGCTCAATCCCTCTCTCAAGCGGAACCACTCTGCGAGTTAGCTACAACTGTAAATGAGCAGGTAGAAAAGGCAAGAGATGACTTGAATCAAGCCGAAGAAGACATCACAACCTACCTTGAATGGCAAGATTTGAAGTCAGGAAAGGAATCCAATTTGCCTAGGATACTTGAGGTCCATAAAAAAAAACATATTGTTTACAGAATGGAAAACACAGGTATTAAAGGCAGAAAGGGCAGCATCAAGATGTGCATTAACTGCTGGTAATTTGGTTGATCTAGTGAATGATACTCTCTATCTAGCCAATATGATTTCCCAATGCACGCCCGGGAAGATTACTACAGCAAATACATTGGAGCAGACGTGCTACCCAGATTTAGAGAGCAAAGCAAGGTCGATTGTCGGGGTCGACACTTTAAACATAGAAACATATTGGCGGTTCCTTATCAAGCCTCATGAACAACGGTCTGCCCTCAAATGCTTAACCGATGCCGTTCAATGCATGATCCCCGACATCCAAGACTCCACCTATGCCGCCCAGCTCAGTTCCCGGCTCAAAAAACCTCCTGAAATTGAGCCAATGGCTTGCCATCAATCAACTAAGGTTCAAAGATAAACAGCCAACAGAATGAGTCATCTTCCAACTCCTCAGATCGTCAGTGGAAATAGCAACAAGAAGTTATTGATATCAGAATAATTAGCATTTTTGTTTTGTAGATATTTAGAATAGTTTAGTATTTATAGACCCTTTCATGTCTTTAGAAAGGGTCGTAAAATTTTGTAATAGACTTAACAGACTGAAGTTTGCACTATTATGCTTCAGCCTTTATTCTTTTATGAAACTCGACCGTTCGCTTTTACTTTAATGAAGAAATTTCTTGATTCAATTGTGCACTACTGTCATTGATTGAGGAATGCTTATACGTTGAGGCAAAAGCTAAACATAGCGATTGATATCGGGAGTGGCATACAACTCAAATGGTATTTCTATCTTT
>APFE031615629.1:0-20958 GCA_000404065.3 Pinus taeda
GGTCCATGGTATTGGATGCTCCGGCATGTATAAATATGTATTGTAACATTGAAAGGAACATAATGAAAAATCAAGCTGGTAGTCTCGGTTTTGAGATCCAGTGGGAAATCTCTGTGTATTTGTGTTTTATGTGTTATACTCTCGCAATTTTTATTTTTCTTGTGATTTAGAATTCGTATGTAGGTAATTTCTGTACGGGGTTAAAACCTACATCAAGAAACCAACCACAACCAATCATCGATGAAACCATGCCTACGATGAGGATAAAATCCAATTCAAACTAAGAACCCAATGCCTCACCTTCAGATCCTTCGAAGGATCCTTCTTGGACTTCTTCAATGGACAATTAGTTGCATAATGGCCCACCTCATAACAATTAAAGCATCTCACTTTAGATTTATCAATCTTCTTCCCTCCATGAAAAGAACTCAATTTGGGATGAGAATCCTTGTCCTTCCATTTCCTTGCCTTACTCGCTAAGGCGAAATTTTCTTCATCCTCCTTGGATGAAGAACCATCTCTAGTGCTCCTCCTGATCTCCCCCTGCATCAGATCAGACCACAGTCATTCCCAATTTGGCAATTTCTCTCTTCCATTCACTGAGTCTTGGTAGCTATGCCAGCACTTAGGAAGACCGAGGAGAGCAAGAATCACCATTGCTCTGATACCTTGTAGAACTTTTTCTACAAAACCTCGCTCTGATACCATGTAGAAATTCTCACCGTAGATTAAACTGATTATGCAATGTACTAAAGAAAAATACTTAATCTACTTCTACAATCAAACTTGCGAAAGCTTAATCGATTTTGAGCAAGATCAACCAGAATACATATAACAAAGAAGAAGATTTAATCACACATGAAACACAGAAGAATACTCTGGGGAAAGCCTCAGCTAAAAACCCCACTCTCTATATTATCATACAAGTGGAAATATCTCAGGATTACACAAAGATTTAGCTCACAAGCTATCCATCTCTCAGTACAATCCCTCGCTGCTGCTCATAGACAGAATAAACAACACATATGCCTTCCTTCAGTCCTCCAAGCCTCTTATTTCCTTGCGCAGTTTCTCCTGGGTCCTCAAGCTGCCACCTGTGTGTAATAATCCCTCACACACTGCTCTGGCCTCTGAAATAACTGCACAATCCTGAAGGAGTGAATTCCTTCTGCATGGATGAGTTTCCTTTATAGGAAAATTCCTCCAACTGATAGTACATCATCCCTTCCTTTAATCTCAACTAACATGCATGAGTTATTTATGTGAGAATATTCAGTTATCTGGAGAACACTAGTTGCATGCATGCATGCATTAACTGACTGAACTCACAATTAGTTCCTCCAACTGTTTGGAACTAATTTAATTGGACTTAACTCAGTTAACTGAGCTAACTAATTACAACTCATCCTTATCTCCCTAATTAAGGGATAACTTCCTCAATCAAAGGGGTAATTGTTGCATGTCTTCACATAGACTTCATTTTTTATTTTCTCGAACTAATTAACTCAAGATGAATTAATTAATTATTTTTCATATAGTTGTTGAGACTAAATTTGAATTTTAATTTAGGGACTAATTAAAATTGGAATATATCCTGAAATGCTATTTATAGCCATGTTATTTTTAGCATTTCTATCTTATCATTCCTTGTTGTTATTTTCCACACTGGTACCTGAAATGTTATCTATAACAATGCTATTTATAGCATTTCTTGTTGCTATTTTCAACATCTTGTTCCCTTCTTTCTTCGAGCAGAGTGAGAGTACATGCTTCCTCCTTTATGAGGTCCTTTGACATTCCTTGGTGAATGACTTTGTTGGAGGAGTTTTCCTACTAGTCGGCCTTGCCGACTAGCTCTAGTAATGTCGTTAGACTGCATTGTAATGTAAGATTAACTAATGGCAGTTAATCGACATAATCAATCAGACAGTTAGACCTGTGCAACTGTTCTGCTAGCCTGTATATATGCATTTGTATAGCAATGTAATGCTCTTCTTCTAATACAAATAATGATGTATCTATGTTCGGCTTGGCTATCTCTCCATTATTATTTTCGCGTATCTTTATATGCTTACTGTATAATTGCTTGAAGTATATCAACCGGTAACCATGTTTTCTATTCTCTAAATTATAACATTGGTTTCGTTGTCGGTATTCAAAACTCAAGTCATATATGGTATAAGCATAAATGTTAACCCTATACGAGATACAGTTATGGTGAGAAGCAAAGATCAATAATTATCTAAAGAACTATGCATGAAGGAATTGCTTGTTGCTTGCGAAAGCCAAAAGTATTTTGTTCACAAAAGCACATGAGCACTTTATAGAAGGCGCTTTAATAGGAATCAAAAAGTTTCTTGACAACATCATCCTGAAAAAACCTCAAAATGAATTAGACGCATGCCTACTACTGAAATTATCGAATGGCAACTGAACAAACCTACACGAGTGACTGTAATCAATTTTGGAAGATTATTGTGAAGAGAGCCAAAACCAGACTTTTGTCGAACATTTAAAAACTATATTTTACGAAGACTTCTTCTGCACAACTCCAACCTTACCACATAAGTTTCTTCTTGACAAAGGTGCAGGCCACATTACTGATTATCGACCACCATTAGGGCCACCGACCAATACTAACTGGAGGAAGGATCAAGAAAATTGGCAGAAATTTATCGAAAATCGCTGCAAAGATACAAAAGAAGTGAGGGATTACTTTTTAAGCAAATAAGTAACATCCACAGGTATACCCTTGTGAACCAAAACTAGTTGGGTCGACATGGGGCGGGTGACAGAATGTGAGAAATAAAGAAAGAAAATGAAACCAAAAGATAAATTGGAGAAGTATTTATAACTTACAAATATGGAGGGAAGGAGGTTATCTATCAAGGAACAACAACAAGAAAGCAATAGAGCGAGTAGTAACCGACAATACAAACAAACTACTGACATAACATAAATATTAAAAATATATATATATATATATATATATATATATATATAATAGCAAGGAATAAAAGACAACTTCAAATATGGAGGGAAGGAATTCACTATGAAGGAAACAACAAAGAAAGCATAGAGCGAGTAGTGACCGATTAATACAAACAAATGACTGACATTAAAAAAATAATATAAATAAATAAAATAAATAAAATAAATAAAATAAATAAAAATAAAATAAATAAATAAATAAATAAAAATTGAAGAAAATTAGAGAAAAAGAATACCATGGGAAATGGATGAAGAATCGGGAGTGTGAGAGCGAAGATGCAAGAGACTCCTCAAATGAGTTGAGAGGCATAGCACCGCCCGCACCGATAGAGAACGAAGGTCTACTGATAACCCCTAGGGAACAAGTAGATGATATGTAAGTTGACGACTCTAGTCCAACAGTAAGGAATACCCTTATTAGATCTATGTCAAGTCCTAATGTTCTAGAATTCCTTAAGTAATGAGATTATTCTAAAATACCTGCAATCTGGCAGACCGAAGAACAATAAAGAAACCATCAAGAAAATGAAAATGTTAACATAGAACAACCAAATGATAACAATGGATTAGAACAAATACTTCTCCAAATGACTAATCTCACAATCGTACCCCCCTTACTGCATCTCATATCCATTGAAGAAACCAAAAGTTTGGTATCAATCGACGAAGAGTCACGACCACAATTAAGTTGGTTCACAGAATATATAGATAGGACTTTTCATACTGATGAGATATTGTATCAAAATATCATCGACAACAAAGAAGAAGACATAAGCAACGACGAGGGAACTAATCAAAATTATTAAATCCATCTGACGTGCAACATGGGTCTGAATCACATGCCCATTTATGAAGGTGACGAAGACGCGAAAAGAGATTGGTTTGTCTCTGAAAATTTTTGGACCACAAAATACATCAATGATGAAGATAAGAAAATGGCTCAGTTTGCTTAATCTTTAAGGAAACACACTCTAACATGGTTCATGAACCTAACCAAGAAACAAAATAAAACAAAAGATGAGATCAATTCTAGCTTCCTCACATTCTTCAAGGCACAAGATGTTAAACATTTGGCAACACATAAACTAAAAGAAATCAAGCAGAGACTAAATGAATTTGTCTGCGAATATGACAAATGGTTCAAAGACCTCCTAAGTTAGGTCTTGTGTATTATCAACAACAATCTTCTGGTGCAATGGTATGTGGCAGGCCTATTGCAAAAAAATTGTGGATCGTTAGGAATGCATTAAGTTAAAACATGCGAGGAAGCCCTTAAATTAGCACAATGAATCGAACAAGTTGAAAAGGGTCAATCCATTATTGACCCGACTGACCAAAAAAAAAAAAAACTAAAATAATTACAAAATTCCTTGATGTAGATAACACTTCGGAATAATCAACTATGGTGTACAAATTGTCATGTGGAAGGCCACACAAAAGATACCTGTAAGTTTTTAGACTATTTTGATCACGATGTGAGAAGAATAAAAACTAAAGATTTTTGTGATATTTTTCAAACTGCTTCTAGTCATACTAATAAAGAATGACATTATAATTTATGGAATTCCAAACCAAAGTGGTGTGTAATTTGTGAAGACAATGTACATTCCAGCCAGAAATGTCCTCTGAATGGGAAAGCTAAACCTAATTACCACATTGTTTACCATACTCAAGATACTGATGAAATTCCATAATCGTCTTCATATAATGGAAGAGGACGAGGTCATGGAGGCTATGGAGGATGTCGAGGTGGTTACAATGGTAGAGGTTGCGGTCTTTGCCAAGGACAAGGAAGATTTTATTGTTATACCTGTTGGCAAGAAGGACATATTTCGACTAAATGTCTCATGAAGGATAAGACCAACTTACATTTCTGTAATACGTGTGGTCCATGTGACCACTCATTAAAACATTGTCCTAAAATCGTTGAAAATGTCCTAAACAAAATATTTGTCAACTTACTACAAATTGTTCCGAAGCATGAGATTCTAAATACTAAAAATCTTCACATAGTCACAAGGTCTGGCATAAGGAAGATTATGAGCAACCAAGTCCATCAGGTAATTCGTCTAACCAAAAATCTGATGAAATATCCTGTTATGCAAGATCACAACGATTTCATGAAACAAGTTGTCTAATTTTGTATGAAAGAAAATGAAGGACAGTGTCTCTTTAAGGATCTATCCCTAGAAGAATGTTAGAAAATTATATATTACAGAGCATTAGAACACATAGAATATTGCAGAAATATAAACAAAGAAAACGCATAAAACCAGAGAGACACAGATATACGTGGTTCACCCAATTTGGGCTACGTCCAAGCCGAACAGCCAGTCATTCCTTTCTATCATCTAGCAAAATTAAGAGACACAACCTACAGTGAATTCACTATAATATCCTCTGTTTTCTCTCACAGTTTCACCTCTTTGTTTCTCACTCGGACAATACACATCTATTACACAACCTCAATACAATGCCCTCATACAAAGAGAGGGGTTGCCTTCTAGGGAAAAAACCCTAAACTAAACATAAGTTCTACCGTCAGATCATCTGCCTAATGATCGGCCCAGATTGACTAGAAATTACTATACTTTTATAAAGCAATTTTACATCTATTTTTAGCTTCAAGGGCGCTGCCCATGAAACCCTTACCGAGGGACCGCTGGCCCTCGAACCCTTGCAGGGGGGACAAGTCCCCCCCACACCTGCCCGCGTGGAGGGGTGTACAAACTTCCTGGGGTATACATCCAGCTGAAACAAAGACCTCTAAATAATTATGCTCTACACCCAACAAAGAATTCCTCAAACTCTTACAAGAGGAACACTATGTCGCCCGTCTTGTTTACTTGTTAAACATGTTAAAAAAAACTGTAACAAAAATAAAGAAAGGGGAAGGAACATCAGACAATTATCATAAGTGAGTCAAATAGAATATGATGATCCTCAGGTGGACCTGGAAATACATGGATATATGGCTAAACAAGTTGTTGTTGATTTCGTATTGCAAGTAAATATTCTTCCTGGAGAAACCTAGATTAATATGGATGACCTAACCTACATAGGACATCTAACTATCTTAAGCTAGCCAACCAGATATTTATCGAACCAATTGGTATATTACGACAAGTCCAGACATCTATAATGGGCATCCCGGCGATAGTCAATTTCGAATTCAACAACCTAGTCGAAGAAATACATGTGTATCTAACATAAGTTGGTCGACCTTGGGGATGAAGAATGAAATCGACAATATCATTAGAGAAGGACATAATCAAACTAAAAGTCAACAATAAAATATCATCATTCCCTTAGACCATCGAGAAGGTAAATCATGGGTAGAAGCCTTGAATGAAGAAGCTCAAATAAGAAAACTCTATCAAGTCTTACATGAAGAATGTTATAATGTTGAACCAAATACTTATTGTGAAATTCTAACTAGGTCGCCTCTATCAATTGGACAAAATTCAAATGTCGAACTATACGAATGGCAGACGAAAAATTATGAATCAAAGGCAAAAGAGTGTTGGGAAATCCAGGCCATCGTGACATCGAATATTCAACCATGTTATTCTATTAAAACAATGCCAATTATGTGAGAAAAAAATTGTCGAGAGACACCATCTTTACCCTTGACATATTGAACAAATGACTCTAGTAAAAATATTTGTTTTAAAGAAAGGGCTTCCCCTGTCAATCATGTAGAGAAAGTAACGAAAAAATGGTGAACAGGGGCGAATGCAAAGCTTAGTTCAAAACTTTACTAGTCAGGTAGCAAGATGGTGGGACACCCATTCTTCCTAACTTCAAACATGGACCATGACAGCTTATTTTATGGAACGGTTTAGTGGGAAAAATTTATTTGTGCATGCAAATATACCCACTTTTAGTGTTGGACAAGACCCCATCGAACATATCAAAAAATTATGACTTAGAATGGCGACTAATTGGCTATAAAGATGAACATGTTTGGCCGCATATGTTCCCAAATACCTTAGATTATTTTCCAACTAAATGGTATAAGTTAGAGGAAGCAAGGAGCCAATCACTGCAATGGAGAGAACTAAAAGAAAATTCCATTAAAGACTTTGAATTCAAATTGGAGGAGGCAGATTGAAAAGGCGCAATGCAAAAAATTAAAGAAATTATCAGAGAGAAACCAGGTAACCAAGAGTATTTGCATAATGATTTAATAACTTGCAACTATGTAATCAGCTCCACAGATCAAAATTTGGCTAGTAGTTTAGAAATTGAAGAAACACCCATTGTGGGTCAAAGCTTCTTCTTGAATAAGCATCACCCTGAAAATCACAAGAAAATCCAATTGGTATACAAAGTCGATAAACAAGGTATAGAAAAATCAGATAAGTTAGACTTTCTACCAATATACTAAGAAGAAAAATTTAGGGAACAACCACTTGATGAATCAAAAGCACCTAACTGGATGGATGAAGAAATCAAAATCTACAAGGTAGATATATCAAATGGCGACTGACCGAAAATTGTTCAGCTTGGCGATAATTGGTCGAAGAAACAAATTGCAGAATTCATCAAATTACTTAAGGATTATCAAGATTTATTTGATCGAGAACACAAATACTTAAAAGGGTTAGTCAAGGAAATGTTAGAAAATTATATATTACAGAGCAATGGAAAACATAAAATATTGCAGAAATGTAAACACATAAAACAAGAGAGACACAGATATACGTGGTTCACCCAATTTGGGCTACATCCACTGAGAAACAACCAATCCTTCCTTTTTATATTATCCAGTAAAATGAAGTGATACAACCTACAGTAGATCCGTTATAATTCCCTCTTCGATCTCACACAATCTCCTCTCCCTTTCTTTCTCAAAATATTGATCTACATAGCCACAATATAATTCCCTCGTATACAGCGAGGGGTTGCCTTCTAGGGAAAAAACCCTAAATTAAAAATAACTTCTACCGTCAGATTTCCGCCTAATGAACGACCTAGATTGACTATGAAATTACAACATTTTAAAAGGCAATTTTTCATCTATTTTTAGCTTTGGGGGCACTACCCCCAATCTCCTACCAGGGGGGGCTCTAAAGAATCGTCATCACCCCCCCAGACCCCCCTGGAGGCACACATAAACGAGTGACGTTGCGGCCACATTACGAAATGGGGTCCAATGCGGCCATACCTCTAAATAAAGAAGATAATTAGGCTCCACACCCAACAGGAAATGGGAGAAATGAATATCAACTTCATCCTGGGAGTTAAACCAATAAAGAAAAGACCATACAAGTTAGTGCATAAATATAAATTTATTGTACATAAAGAAATAAAAGGGATGCTTTCTATTGGTATTATATACCCCATTGGAACATCAGAATGGGTGATTCCTATGGTCATTCAACCGAAGAAGCATGACCCGACGAGGATGCATGTAACACCCTCCTCCCACATCTACCCAACTAACCAGCCAATCGAGGTAAACATGTGAGGAGAGGCTACCATGATTTGATTCAACCTCTTAGGTCACCTTAAGGAAGTGGAACTGACAAAACACAACCAAACTGATCATCCACACATCTTACAGAACATCCAGGAGCTACCCCACCTTTCCAGGTGACCAACACATGAGGAAACTCAACAGTTCAAGGACCTGGAGCCCCAATCGCTCCCTTTCCAACCCATCCAAGCGACTGAGGGTCCCAGTCGCTCCCATGAGCCTGCCCGAGTGCGACTGTAGCCTTTTTATACCAATGAATGTGAGATTTAAGGCTAAATTTAAGGGCTAGGACCTTATCACTGCCCGAAACTTCATGGAATTTATAGCAATGAAAAGAAACATGGAGACATATACCCCATTGAAACATTAGAATGGGTGATTCCTATGGTCGTTCAACCGAAGAAGCATGACCCGACAAGGATGCTTGTAACACCCTCCACCCACATCTACCCAACTAATTGGCCAACGGGGGTAAACATGTGAGGAGATGCTACTATGATCTAATTCAACCTCTTAGGTAACCTTAAGGAAGTGAAACTGACAAACCAAATTGGTCATCCACACATCCTACAGAACCTCAAGGAGCTACCTCTCCTTTCCAGGTGACCAACACATGAGGAAACTCAGTAGTTCAAGGACCTAGAGCCCCAGTCGCTCCCTTTCCAAGTTGTCCAAGCGACCAAGGGTCCCAGTCGCTCCCATGAGCCTACCTGAGTGTGTCTGTGGGCTTTTCTTGTCAGTGCATTGCCAATGACAATGATATTTAAGGCTAAATTTAAGGGCTAGGACCCAGTCACTACCTGGAACTTCATGGAATTTACAGAAATGAAAAGGAACATAGAGAAAATGATGCCAAAGCAAATTCTTGAACAAAGACTTAAATGGACCCCTAATAGCCATGATAAACATTTCGTGAAACATGTCACAATTATGCACACTTATAGGTTTAAACAACATATATGAGCATAGGGGTCTTGTACTTACCTAAGGATCTCTAAGAAGAATTGGTGCCTTATCACATTCGCTGCATTATCATCTATTAGGTCATATATTCATTGCTCATTCATTTACAAATCAAAACATGATGACAACCATACATTTTCATTATCATAAAACATATTCATAACAAACATATAAGCAACATAAATAATGAGGATACAACAACCATATATGCCAGAAATGATCCAATACCTCTACACATAAAATACCTAGGAAAGGAACTCTTATTGATGAATGCAAAAGCCAAACTGGTATGGGACTACCACTTTCCACTCAACTGTAGATTAGCTGAGCCAAGTCTCTCTTCATCAAATCACCCCCATGCCATATTCCAAGCATGAATGTGGGACTCAAACCAAAAGAACCAACCAGGGCTTCCTAAGGCTAAACCACCTCACCCTCATCAATAGAATCAAGCTTTACTTCAATCCTCACTAGATCACTAGGCCATAAACAAGCATGGATGCCACCGATTTCTCCATCTACATTGTGAGGAATTTCCTGTCTCCTAGTCTCTAGGATTTTCTGCAACCCATAGTCTGATCCAGGGGTCACTAGGCCATAATTTAGACACCACCCTCCAGGGTTTACCATATATGCCTCCATTCACTGGCAAGGATTCCTCAATCTGATCAAGGGAAACCACCTCTAGTCTTTACCTTATATCCCGCCATTTACCGATAGAGGATTCCTAGGCACACAATGCCTACTTTACCACAACCCACAATCTGGTTCAGGGTTCACTGGGCCAGTGGATTTACTGCAATCCACAGTCTAGTTCAGGGATCACTAGGACATGTGTTCTTTCATTCAGAGATCCACCTCACTCAACTTTGAATCCATCCAGAAATACACCTCAACCAAAACATGATCACCCCATCTCACTATGGCTATCCGAAAATGGAAAATCAAGGCTAAAGAACATTGTCACACGTGGAAAAAACTGTGCCCATGATAGAAAGAGAACCAAGAACACACATGCATAACCATGCATCTCAAATCTAGCAAGGAAATAACACATGCAAATCGATACATGCAAGTAAACCTATTGTAGTTACATCCCGCTCTTCCTTGCTTGATCTTTGCTTCCTCTTTGCTTCTTTGCCTTTCTTGATCCAAAGCTGAAGTGCTCCAAGAAAACTCTAAGTGTCCAAGAGTGTGAGAGAGAGAATAGAGAGAGAGCTCCAAAATTGAACTGATAAAAGGTACCAATTGATCCTCAGAAGTCCTTTTATTAATGAGGCCTCTATTTTCTTCATTTTCCATTATTTCTCTTCAATTTCCTCCTCACATGCAACATTTGACCTTTGACCTTCATTTTCTCATAATTTCCATTATTTTCATAAATAAATTACCAAAATGCCATTTTGTATTTCAAAAGTCTTTGTCATTGCCTTTGCCAATTTCCTTAGCTATAATAAACCAAATGAACAACCACACTAGGATGTTTTTCCCAACATTCAACTTGGAATAAGTGTCCCATAATCGTGGTTATTATTATGCCCTGATTGACTTTTATTACATGGAACTTTCACCAGGGTTGTTACAGAACCCTTCCTCTTGGGGGAACATCGTCCTTGGAGTTCAACGACACCTACAACCACAAGACTATTGAAAACAAAAATACTTCCCATGGAGCTTTATAACTTATCTCGTTGCAGTATTTACAATGATCAACCTACTGAGAAGGAAACCAACATGAAAACATAATAACATGCCAATCATACTAACAAGACCCCCATACCGCTTATTAGAGCTTTATAACATAAATCATGGCGGTATTTACATCCATATACATATGTACATATACCAAAATATCACCAACACATATACCCAAAACATATATCAAGGACATTCATTCAACCAACGAATAAAGAAGGATACATAGCCTGCATCTAATCTGCCATCTCCCATGTAGCTTCATGAGGCCCAAAGTGCTTCCACTACACTTTAACTTGCTCAATTGCTCGATTCCAGACCATGAGCACCTTTTTCTACAATATACACTAAGGTTTCGATTGGAATTATTTATATGGTTCCACCTGCAACAAAAACCAGTCGATCACATGATCATCATCTTTAACATACTTCTTAAGCAATGACACATGGAAAACATCATGGAATCTCATTTTCAGAGGCAGTGTAAGTCGATAGGCTACTGGTCCAATCCTTTCATGGATCTTGAAATTTCCACAAAACTGAGGTGTCATCTTGGCACACTATCCAATCCGCAAGGAGCTCTTCTTTGGCTTGATGTGCAAGTACACATGTTCCCCAACATGAAACTTCTTAAACAACCTGTTTCAATCTACACAACTTTTATGTTTTGACCTATCTTGTGCTACCTTTAGATTCTTCTTGATTACTTGCATTTCTTATTCCATTTCTGCTAACATATCCAGTCCAATCGATACCTTGTTCAACGGGTCACTCTAACTGATGGGAGTATTACAACTCCACCCATACAATGCCTAAAATGGACTCATCCTCGATGACTCTTAGGTAACCATTGTTATAAGAAAACTCAACCAATGGAAGGTACTCCTCCATCTCCTCTGCTGATGCATAACATACATCCTCAATGTGTCCTCCAATATCATGTTGACCCTCATTGTTTGTCCATTTGTTTGTTGATTATAACTTGTAATGAAGGCCAACTCTGTACCTAAACCTGTAAACAACTCCTTCCAAGACTTGTAGGTGAACTTTACATCCCTATCTGACACAATATTCTTCAGAACAACATGCAATATGACCACATCTCTTATGAACACATGTGCCACATCACTAACTGAATATGTAGTCTTCACTGGGATGAAGTGTGCTACCTTAGTCAACCTGTCCACCACAACCATGATGGAATCATGTTGTTTAGATGTCCTCGGAATACCTGTGATGAACTCCATGGAAATGACCTCCCATTACCATTATGGAATCGCAATCGGCTATAGTAGTCCACTAGGATGCTTACATTTTGCCTTTACCCGTTGACAGTCCAAATATCTAGCCATAAAATCTGCCACATCCTTCTTCAGATTCGGCCAATAATAAAACTTCTTCATTGTTGTCAATGTCTTATGGTATCTTGGGTGACTTGAATATGGTTTCGCATGAAACTCCCTCGAGATAATATTCTTGAGGTCATTGTTGTCTAGCACATATATCTTGTCCCTAAATCCGATCAAGCCATATGCTGAGAGATGATAGTCTGCATCCTTTGCACCTATACCACTACCTATACATGTACCTATACTATGTTGTAACCTACACATAAGCTCTATATACTTGCCATCCTGCTGACCTACCTGTAAAAACCGATCTTGTAAGTTTGTCCCATAAGAACTCATGGTTGCAATGTGATTTACCTATATCCGCCTACTAAGATCATTTGTAACCCTTTTCTCTTTACCCTTTATATACCTTATCTCAAAGTCAAACTCACTAATCATGGCCAACCATCTAGCTTGCTTGACATTCAGATTTGGTTGGTCAAACAAGTATCTCAACCCACTGTGATCACTCATCAATACAAACCTCCTGGCAGGAAGATAGTGCCTCCATATTTTCAACACATGAATGATCATTTCCAACTGAAGATCATGTGTTAGATAGTTCTACTCATGCTCATTCATTTTTCGTAACTAATAACATACGACATGTCCCTCCTGCATAAGGACTCTGTTAGCGCTAAAATATGCCTTAGGCTGAAATAAGGCAAGACTCAAGGCCACATCAAACCACGCTCAGCCTCGTAGCTAGCCCTACGAGGACAGGAGAGGGCTCTCTCCAGATCAAACTCGGAAAAAGGTAATCGAAAAGGCTTGAGATGACCGAATTGATGATTGATTTTAGGCTAGGTATTAAGTACAAAGAGTTTAGGATTGTTTTTTTATGATTTTGTTGAAATCTAGGGAAAGGCAATTTTGGGTGCGGGGATGAGGCACAGTTTTTGCAGAGGTCCACTTGGGGCCAGATATGCAATTGTTTTGATGCCTTAAAGCAGGTGATATGGATAGATCAGACCGGTGAGAGGCTAAGGAGAGCAAGGGGTCTCAATGATTCTCCTTAAACTGAAGAAAACATAGAATATTAAACAAATTTAAAGGCAGAGCATAGCAATTTCATGGATTCTACCTTAACACTTCATTTTCTTAATAAGAGAAGATTCAATAGAGATAATGATGCACATACACAACTTACAAGTACTGAGAGAAACAAACCATCAAGACATAAAGCCACATGGATCCCAAATAGTGCTGCAAAACCCTGGTCTTCCTTTGCCAAAAATGTTGGTAAAATATGTACAATATAGTCTCAAACTATCCCAAGGGTCCAACCTGTGCTACTGAATAAAAATTTACATATATAGACCAAGCTATCCTCATTCCCTAACCTCTAGGGGTCAAGCTCCTCCTTCTAGGAGCAGTTTGAACAAATTCTAAACATGGAGCAAGAATCTAGATGACCAAATAACCTGCCTCTAAAAAGAAGGAAACTGATTCATTACATTGATTTCTTGCTAATTTGTGAATGAATAATCTAGAAGAAGGTATATAAGTGCCATGTTACTTTACATACATCAAATTACATCATATTGGGTGAAAAATTACATCAAAGAGTGAAACTGGTGGAAACTAGCCGAATTCCTGAGCTGAAGGTGAAAATTTGAGCCAAAAACTGTATGCGTAGTGCCCTTGATCCCTATGCGTAGCGCCCCTTTGATCTTGTTTTTGGAGCACTTCCTGACATCCAAATTGAGCTCATGATAGCTCGTTGACAAGCCCTGGATGTCTACTTTCGAACCTAAGTGGAATTTTCCAATTTGGAGCTCATTTGCCCCCTCAAAACTGAATTCTCCCAGAGGTACTACCTGCAGTTGGAAAAGGCGGCAGCAAGGTGGTTTTCATGATGTTTTTGGACATTTTGACCATCCAGAACTTGATGAAATGCCTTGGAAGTGGCTGTACGAGTGTATTTCTTGATGACAAATCCAAAAATACAAGCCATTTGTCAATTGGACCTCCCAATCTTCAGGGTAGCGCGCTGCGCGCTACGCGTAGAACCCAAAAACCTGTTTCTTAAGCCAAAATTTTTGAAATGACAAAATTTTCTCCAAATATGCCCAAAATTGGAGTGAAGACCCTCCATCATGTATCATGCTCAACTAGTGAAGCCTCGGCGAAAACTCGAAGCGGATCAGGCCTTTTGTGTCGTTTTTGTACTTTGCTCAAATGCCTTTTGAGGACCTTGATTCTCGCTTTGCAAACATGCATGCGAGCCCAATAGTGAGTCTTCATGTGACGAAGCATGTCCTTGTCCCTATTTGCCTTCGCCAAAAACTTCTCCAAATGAGTGTTGACCCGGATGAGCATTGATTCCCTATCAATAGGTGTCAAATCATCGGGTCTCCTTCGGGCCAATTCCCGGTCTTCGCGGATCTTCCGCAACTCATAAAGTTCATGCTCATCTTCCAACTGCTTGTTGCGCTGCTCTAGGTAGTTGATCACCCATTTAGCCATCTGCAATTTCTTTTGCAGCGACTCACTCTCGGCCCTTTGCTCTCAGATGATCTCCTTTAGCTCGGAACTAGGAGAGCTAGCATCAACATCAATGATATCCGTGTCATGGCCTCCTGAAGGACCCTCGTCAACCATGGGTCTCTTACCCCTATCCTGACTCTGTACCTATGTTGTAGATGGAAGCGAGACCCCTTCCACATGATGTGGAGATAATACTCGCTCTGCTGGTGGTGTCGAAGAGACCCCTTCCACCCCGGGTGGAGATAGTACTCGTCGTGCAGCTACAAATAAGGCCCTGTGGCCTTTCTGATATGTCACATATACAGGAGCATCAACATGCTCAATCTCGGGAATGTCAAATTGTTGTGAAGGCGCTCCCTCATCATGAACCAACTCTGGTGGTGGCTGAGGCACTATGAAAAGGTCACGAGCAATAAAATCCTCCCATGTAATGCCCTGCTGTGTCAGCTGATGAATCACCATGATTTTGATCAATGCATAATGGTATATGCTCCTGTGCTGGGATCTTCTTTTGCACTAAAGGCACCATCCTCTCTATGTTGCGAAACATAAAATATGGGATGTTCATCAGACGCACCCTTGTAAAATGCATCAATAAACAGACATGATATGCATAAAGACGTGAGAATCTGCCCTCACAACTGAAATATCGGATGATAAGTTTCATCAAAGGTGCAAACCAATCATTCAAGTAGTGGAAAGGAAAAACTCTACTCAAGTGCCTTATATACCCTAGTTTAATATATGGCTCATAATATGATTTCTCTAGCTGCTGACGCTTATTCCATTGCTCCTCTATATTCGGAATTCCCGTGGCCTCTGCAATAGTTTCTGGTGACAAAATGAAATTAACTCCAGCAAGGTTTACATGGCTATCATGTAAATGGAGAACAAACAAGCGAGCTAATTCGCGATGATGCTGAAACTGTGAAACTAGCTCACGAAAATGATAGCATGACTGGTGGCGAAAGAAATCCATTGCTAGTGGGCAAGCCTGCAACTGTACCATAGAAGTGGGTTCTTCTCTGAGATGTTTACCACCTTTGCCACCTTTATGAGGTATTTGAGGCACATTTCCTTCTGTGGTGGAATCACTTTCATTTTCTTGCTCATAAGGTGACTCTGTCTCTGACATGGTTTTGACAACAAAATAGGTGCAAAAGGAGGACTGCAATGTGTATGCTGTAGGTGTGAAGAAATCTCAATTTCAATGTATCCTCAAAAATCTAGTTGAAGCATCATAAACATTCTGCCATAATAGGTATTTTGTTTGGTATATTTGGGCATAAGAACAATCACAAAGATGTTGTGATATGAAGTGTTGCTGTCTACAATGTTTACAATGTCTTTAATACCATATACAAAGTTTCAATAAGGGCCCAGGGTTTGATTTATTTTCTTAAACCCAACATCACTTGCATTTCTTCAAACACACATTAAACACCATTCAACTTGATGCTTAAGTCAAAGAAGACACCTACTTGTAGTTGTCGGGGTGATTTGATAAGTTTTAGGCACAAAAAACAGCGCTGGAATAGATGCGTAGCCTGCCAGTTGTATGCATAGCGCACCTCCCTGTGCGTAATGCCTGTGTTAATTTACACAGGATGTGCACGCCCAATGCGTAGCACACCACCCAGTGCGTAGTGCACCAATCCTATGCATAGCGAGCACCTTCACTCTGCCTCTAGGGTTTGAAACTCGGTTTTTTCGTCCTCCAATCTTGAAAATGCTTCTTGCTCGGATATGTGGTGAAGTAAAAGACTTGTTTCACTTTATATACACCCACAAAATATATAATTTCAATAAATTAACTTCAAAACCCACTTTGTAAAGTTTGGGCACTTTCACTTTTGGTCTATTAATACAATGATGATTTTTGATTTCCTTTTGCTTTTCTGAGGTTTGGACTGAAGCTCTTTGTTGATTTTTGTTTGCAAGGATAGTTGTAACATGCTCTGGCGAAGGAGACTAAGGCTACACTTGAACATTTGAAGGATTGAAAATTTTGACAATTTCTTACAAAAATGAGAAGGCGACTTATCTTCAAAACGGAGTTTTGAAGAGAAGTCCTAATTCAACTATACAATAATGAAAATTATTGAAATGATGATCTATCAAAGACATCCCTCTGGCCTGCTAGTCTCCTAATACTTTGCAAGACAAAAAATGACTCAACCCTAGACCTAAAACCTCAAAATTTAAAACATGATTGTGAATGACCTTGGAAAACTGTATTTTAATGAATAAACCTGAACCAGCAGTGCCAAGCACGAGGGGAATGAGTGACACACAACCACTCCATCAGAGTTATAGCATGCCTACGAAATGCAACTGATCAAATGGATGGGACACCTAAAACATGAAATGCAAAAAAGAGCTTTTGATCTCTGATGGAGGGATAACTAGACCGACTCTAGCAGGGTCCGTTAATGAAGTTTCTCTCTTTTAATTCTAGGGGCTTGTCGAGCCCATCCAAAAAACTTGCCCTTAAGCAGTTGGTTCTCGACAATTAGCCTAAATTGATTCTCATTCGAGAAACATTGGGTTTGGAGTTTGAAGGGACTAGACATTTGTAATCTCTCCTTCCTGGCTGGAAGTATGTGAGGATTTCTACTAGGGGGAGATCGAGGGCTTTGGAGGTTGACTGAGACCCTCATTTGATCAAGGTTTTAAATTCTCAGGCTTTTGAATTTGGCATGGGCATGGAATGTCCCTCTGTTGATTAATAAAGGGTTATTATGGTCCTAAACATCTATGGACCCTATAATATTCGTGCCCACTTCTAGGAATCTCTGAGTATAATGAATTTTGTAAGTCAGGACAACATTATCTTGGGTGTGATTTGAACTTCGCATTGGGAACTGTGGAAGTTTGGGGGCCCAAGGCTTGACCTGATCCTATGTTTGACTTCTTCCTCAATTTGCTGAGAGTGAATGGTTTGGTGGAAATAGTTGTTGTGAAACTAAAGCCTACTTGGAGAAATAATCAAATTGGGGAAGAGTGAATTGCCGAAAGGATTGATAGATTCCTATTCTTGAACATATTTTTAAACACTTCTCTCTATTTCTGTTAGTGGGTGAGAAGTGGTGGAGAATATGATCATTTTCCTATTATATTGATGGAGGTTGTTGAATGTTTAAATTTGTTGATAGGTCCCTTCAAATTCAATCTACAGTGGTTAAAGGAGTAGAGTTACACTTCCTTTGTTAAATACACATGGGTTCCCTATGATCCTACTATGGGCTCCCTGGTTACAATCCAGTTTGTTGCAAATATGCAAAAAGATTAAAAAATCCATGTTAGGCTGGGCTCAGGCCAAGAAACGAAGGGATGAGAAGGATCTTAAGGATGCTAAGATAGCCCTACATATACTCTATGAGACAGAGGGGGGAGGTTATACTTTTGATAAATATAAAGAGGAACTACTGTGTCTTGAAAACAAGAGGAGGAAACTTTTGGAGGAAAGGGAGGAAGAATGGAATTTTAAAATCCTTGCTCTTTAGTTGGAATGTGGGGATGAAAATACAAAATTCTTTCAGGCCTATGGTAAAGGTAGGGAGATTTATAATACCATTCAGAACCTGAATGTTGCTGAAGGAAATCCAACATCTTCTTTTGAGGACCTAGCCGATGTAGCGATAACCCATTTCAAGTCCCTTTTCCAAGCTAACCGAACAATTACAATTCCAGATATAATCAAGGTGGCTATGTTATTTCCAAGATTCGTGGATGAAAAAAAACACAGGGAAATCTATCAAGAGGTTAATGAGGAGGAAATTCAGGAGGTTTTCATATCTTTCAAAAGAGAGAAGAGCCTAAGCCCAAGCCCGTGGAAATTTTTATTGGGTTCAATGATACTCTTGGAAGGGATCTTTTATCAGTCATTGAGGAGTCTCACTTGAAAGGGCACACGCACACCCCTTTTTATTCCACCTTCCTAGTGTCGATTCCAAAGACTGATTTTCTTCTTTCATGTGATGAATTTAGGCTGATTTCTCTATGAAAATATTGTAACTACAATATAGTAGAAAATTTTTTCTCTAAACTTATCAAATTTGTCCTCTCTGACTCAGTATCTTGTGAACAATTTGGATTTTTGGATGATAGATAGATTCATGAGGCCACAGGGGTTGCCTAGGAGGGGCTTCACAGCTTGAAATCTCAAAATATATAAAGGTTGTCCTAAAAATTGACCTATCAAAATCCTATAACAAGATTAGTTGGATGTATATAAGTCTACTCCTTAACCGTTTGGGTTTTTAAATGTCTTTTATAAATTTCATTATGAGTTTCCTGACCACAATCTCCTTTGCAGTACTCATAAATGGCTCTATTGTCACATTTTTTCATGCAGAGCGAGGGCTTAGGCAAGCATTCCCTCTCTCACTCATTTTCCTTCTAGTGGAAGAAGGTCTGAGTCGTGTTACCTTTCATGCTAAAAGCAAGGGTGAGTTCCAAGGAATTTCCATCATTCCTATGTTTAGGATCATACATCTACTCTTTGTGGATGATGTGATTATATTTTTCAATGGTCTTGGGGGGACACAAAAAGGCTCCATATAATTTTGATATTATTCAGAAATGTCACCAGAATGAAAATAAATGAAATAAAATCCTAAATCACACTTCAAAATTCAAAAGAAGAAGATTTCCATACCTAAAGAACTTTTTTCCCCTTTGAGATAATTGATTTAGATAATGGATTAAAATATTTGGGGTTCCATCTCAAACCTAAACATTACAAGAAAGCGGATTGGATTTGGCTTATCTTAAAGTTGGAAAAAAGACTAAAAAAATGGAGTGTTAGGTGGTTTTCCAAGGCAAGTAGTTTGATCCTAGTTAAATCGATAGTGGAATCCATCCCCATTTATTGGATGTCTCTGGCTAGATACCCAAATGGTTTTTAGAGAAAATCAGGAGGATATGCTTCAAATTCTTGTGGGTAGGCACGTGGGAAAAATTTGTCCTTCCTTAGAAAATATGGGAAAGCCTGGTCATTCCAAAGCTGCTTGGCAAATGGGCTTTGAAGTATATCTTCTTCTTCTCAAAGGTATTGGTGGTGAAGGTTGGTTAGAGAGTGGTCAATTATGTAAGTAATTGAATTCATTGTTCATGCAAAAGTATATTATTCCAGGCACATTAATGGAATGGATTTGAAAACCAGTTAAATCTATGCCAAATTGTTCAATCATTTGGAAATATGTTATCAAGTGTTTCAATGTATAGGGGAAGGGCTAGCCTAGAGGATATGGAAATGGAACAATGTAAGGATTGGATTAGATTCGTGGCCAGAAAGTGGTAACAATAATCTACGTCCAAATGAGATCATTCAACATATCCATACTCATGGACTCTATCACCTAAACCAGATTGCTAATCATATCCTCACTAGAATCTGGTGTTAGGATTGGAAAAATGCAGCCCAAGTTAGGTTGAGGGAGGAGCACTTAGATAACTATTCAATTTATATTGGCGCACTTAAATAATCTCACAGTAGGATTACTGAAATAGAAGAAAAATTGGTATGGAAGCATGCTTCTCATGGTGCTTATACTCTTAAACATGGGTACGTGTAAGTGAATTTGGATATTCATAAAAGGGAACCATCCTAGTGGTGGAAGGGAATTTGGAATGCCAAATGACCACTCAAATCTAGGTTGTTCATGTTGTGTATCTTGGAAAACTGTTGGAAATAATACTGAGAGGGGGGGTGAATCAGTATTATCAAGTCAAATAATCCTTTTCAAAACCAAATTGTATACGCTACTTTAGTTAATTCAACCAGCGTATATATGCAACTATTAAGAGGTAAACCAGAGTACACAGAGCAAACTTTTAATTTACTTAAACTATCAGTTGATGTTGGTTAATCTGAGATGCAGCATCAAATAACCGGTAACCAGAGACAGTAAAACAGAGCAGAAAGACAATCACACACAAGAA